>JBAGKK010528720.1:0-12709 GCA_037177015.1 Euceroptres primus | reverse complement strand
AATACTTTCAGCTTAATAAAACACACATTTTCAGAGACCTTAATTCATGTGCATACAATTTTCGCAAAAATAACTGTACTTTGCAAAACGGCCCTTTTTGCCGGTTTTTATTACTTTTTGAAGGAACAAATCAAACAATCTCAATGCGCGACCTATCAAATTAAAGATCTTTTTAACGCCTTCAATTAATAATTAAACTTTATTTTTCGCAAATCAATACCTTGATCGCAATCTTCCAAAAACATAATTTCGCCAACTTTGAACATCGCGCAATTCCTTATGACCAAATATTTTTGCCTGCAAACATATAGGCCTTCATCCCAGGCATGAACACTACATGATGGCATACCTCGTTTTCATTCTAAAATTTTGTGGTGAAAAGGCACCTTTTTGATGTTCATTGACTCGACTATGTAGCAACATCGCAATTTCATTATCAGCTGGCTCTAGGGACTGTTGACTGATGTTAGAGAAAATTGTATTCAAGTTTATAACAAGCAAAAAACCCGTCAAAATGTTAAAACAATTCAAACTCAAGGGTAAATTTATCAAAAAAGAAAGTGCTGGATAAACGTTTGGACGAAAAGTAAGTCGATATATCTATCGACGGAATCGATACTTTTCTCTTTGTAGGTTATGTTCGTCCAAAAAATCATACATTTATCAGTTATTTTCATTCTAATTAATTTTTAATGTGAATTTCTTTGCAAAATAAACTTGTCTACTTCATTAAAACATTAGAGATAGGAAATATTTTTAAAATTATTATTATTTTACCTGTAATAATCGATCGGTCAGTGCCCATCTTTACACTGTTGCGGTTATGTATGAAGCGAACAAAAATAAAAATAGTGACACATTCCCCCAAATCTCATATTGGTTGAAAGACAGCAGTCAGCACCGCTTGTGCGGATTTACACAACTAACATCGGAATGCAACTCCGGATACTAACGGGGTCAAAAATAAAACGTGAAATATGGGCTGCCCTGTCAAAAGTATAGAAAAATCTGAGGCAATGGTGCAGCTTTATCATATCTCAAGAAAGGTTTATTTGAACTAAAATTTTCTTCCTGACTTTTTAATGCTAATCAAAAATCAGGAAAGAAATTTTAGTAAAATAAACCGTTCTTGAAATTTTGACCCTTAAAAATCGTCAAATATTTCATTGCTTAAAAATTGAGTTGCAAATATCTCGCAAATCTTGCCTGATGGAACAAAAAGAATAGCAGATTTGTGTTCAGCGCAGAAAAACACTTTGGAACATAAAGGTAGTTTTTTTTTTAACAGTGTAATACGTAGCAACTTTTCAGCATTAACCGTTTTCGATTTTCAAAAATTTCGTATATACCGCCTATCCTACTTTATAGTTATGCTAGAAAAATCGTGTAAAACGAAAATTCCTCATTGATAAAAACGCAATCTAATGACGTAATTCTTTCTTTGATTAATTAACAAAATAATCAATATTATGATTTATGATCAATAATCAAAGAATATTATTAACAAGTTTATTCTCGATCATAAAAGAGTCCTCATACATTAACTTATTAATGTATGGTACGATATGTATCATACATTGCTTGTACAATTTATAATTAAAACATCATTACCTAATCAATATAATTTTTATCTACTTGTTTTTCTATTGCACTAATATTCTTATTTCTATGCTAGGAATTCTTCAAATTATTTTGTGTGATGTGTACTGCTCATCGCATTCTCTTGCATTTTTTGGCTATTTTTCTATTCTGCTTTGGTACCTTTTGCTTCAAGAACAGCATCTTCATCGACGTCATTTATTCTACTATTTTTTTCTATTTTTTCATCATTTTCAGAAAATGAATCGTTATCTACCTTGCTAAAATCATTTTGATCTTCCTGCTTCTTGTTGGCGTTGTTATTTGAATTAACTTTTCCATACTGTTTCATTTTTTCCTTCTTTTTCAACCTTTTAACTCGTCTTTTCATTGTTGCTTCCTCTGCTTTCCTTTTATTTTCTTCCAATTTTTTGTGATACTCTTCATCAAGAAGTTCCTATAAGGAAATTTTTTAAATGTTTAACTGAAAATTGATTTAAAAGGCTGTCTACAAAATGATGGAACATCTTTAAGAATTAAACACCGATTGCTAATTTGACAGGAGTCACGTTGTTCATGCCTCGAACGACTACTCTTTCTAAAAAAAGTCGCATTCGTCGCCTAAAAATTCAAAAAATTTAATGTGGTTGAAGTATGAGATGTCTAATGTAACGAATTTGACGATCAGTGTTTTATCCCCCAAAACACTTAAAAACACCTTTAAACATAATATGCGGGGTGAATATTACATAGTGTATTAAGTCCCAAAAAAAGTACTAGAATTGTTTAAAACATCAGGTGTTCTGCGCAAGTTTGAGAGCGAAAATCTACGTCACATTGCGTAAGCGGCGATGTTTGAGGCCAAAAATTAAATTCTAATAACGATTCAAAGTAGCCAATGGAACAATAGAATTTATTAATTAAACCAAGATAGTGTATTAAAATTTTATAATTGCTAATTGTTTGGATGATTCATAGGGTGTTAAAAAAAATTATTAATCCAAAATTCATTCTCCAAGCAAAGGGTTTTCAGGCGATTTTCTCCGGAAAAAAACCAACTCGAAAATCGGAAAATAGAATTTATTAATTAAACCAAGATAGTGTCATAAAAATGTTATGATCGCTAATTGTTTGGATGATTCATAGGGTGTTAAAAAACATTAATCCAAAATTCATTTTTCGCGCAAAGGTTTCTCGAGCGATTTTTTCCGGAAAAAACATAACTCGAATATCGAACAATAGAATTTATAAATTAAACCAAGATAGTGTCATAAAATTTTATGATCACTAATTGTTTGGATTCTTCATAGGGTGTCAACAAAAATTATTAATCCAAAATCCATTTTCAGCGCAAAGGTTTTTCAAGCAATTTTCTCCGGAAAAAACCCAACACATAAATCGAATAGAATTGATCAATTAAAAATAAAATTTTATGATCGCTAATTGTTTGGATGATTCATAGGGCTTTAAAAAAAATTATTCATCCGAAAGTCATTCTCCGCGCAAAGGGTTTTTGAACGATTTTCTCCGGAAAAAACCCAACTCAAAAATCAAACAATAGAATTTATTAATTAAATCAAAATAGTGTCATAATAGTATTTTTTTAAACAAGCGCGCGAAGGCGGCAATGTCCGCACGAGTGGGAAGGCGCAGCACGAGCCCGAAGGGCGAGTCCAGGCGACCGAAGACGAACCTTCGGGCTCGTGCCGCGTTTCACACGAGTGCGGCTTTGCCGCTTTCGCGGACTAGTATCGAACACTATTTTTTGCAACAACTCCATAGAACGTCCTCTTTCGCGTACCATTTATAGGCATCGAAAGGAACACGTGACCGTTGCGCATGCTCGCAGAGTAAGAAAATTTTTCTCGCAGTGTGAGAAAATTTTCACACACATGTGAGAACTTCGCACACTGCGAGCATGCGCATCGGGTACGTGTTCGCGAAAGCTTCCTTTCGGTGCCTCTAGACGGTATGCGAAAGAGGCTTTTCCATGGAGGCGTTGCAAAAAATGTTTTGATCGCTAATTGTTTGGATGATTCATAGGGTGTTTAAAAAAATTATTAATCCAAAATTTATTCTCCGGCCAAAGAATTTTCATTGCGTTTATACTCCTGTACACAGAAAGGGAGCATGAATATTTCCCAAATTCTATTTTTCCTAACAATTATTTTACCTAAATTCGTTTGACTTAAAAACAATTGAATATAATTTTTATTCTTCCGAATTGTCACAGTACATAAGTTTTATTGTTTCTAATTATCATTCGCCCTAATTTTTATTTTCCCGAAAAACAATCTGCCATATTTTTTATATTTTCGAATCATTATTTGCCCTAATTGTTATTCTTCCGAATTACTGAATCCCATAATTATTATTTTTCCGAATTACCATTGGCCATGATTATTATTCTTCCGAATTACCACTTAATATAATTTTCATTTTTCCGAATGACCATTTGTCATAATTATTATGCTTCCGAATCACCATTCGTCATAACTTTTATTTTTCCGAATTATGGTTTTCCATAATTATTATTCTTTCAAATTACCATACGTGACGTGGAACGAAGAAACCCACCGGATGACCGAAAATGAGTTTATGAGAAAAAGCGGATCAAAGTGAAAGGAAGACGAAGGAAGACAAAGGGGCCCTAGTACAACTTTGAGCTCCAGAAAATTCAACTTTGATTGTCGAGCAATGAGGAATTTTTTATTTGATAGGGGAAATCTTTATTATTCAGAATCAATAAAAACCTGAAAATCGATATTTCGATCATCCGGTGGGTTTCTTCGTTCCACGTCACACATGCCATAATCTTTATTCTCCCGAATTACCGTTTGCGATCATTTTTAATGTTCCGAATTACCAATTTTCATATAACTTTTACTGTTCCTAATTATCATTTTCTATAATTCCTGTTTTTCCAAATTACCATTTGTCATAATTATTATTCTTCCGAATCACCATCTGTCATAATTTTTTTTTTTGAAGTATCATTTGCTATAATTATTATTCTTCCGAATCACCATTTGCCATAATTATTATTTTTCCGAATCACCATTTGTCATAATATGCATGTAAAATAAATTTCACTCTTCATAATCGGAGTCCGGTCAGTTTTCAAATCGTGATGTTTTGTGCGCAAAGATGTAGGCAAAGATGGCGCTGCTGGATACTTCTTCTTTTTCTTCCTCAATGTATAATGTCAATGGCGCGAACTTCAAATAAGCAAAGAAATCTAGAGCATTTTTCATTACGCCTTTAATAAGCTCCTGTAATCCATTATCGTATACTGGATCTTGTATCTCGTCTAAAAACAATAACGTATTAGCACGGTAGACAAAATATAACTACATAAATTCACTAATCTAAATATAAAAAATGATAAAATTATTAATTTAAGAGTACTTTGAAAATGTATACGTATAACCCATTCCCACTCATAAACGAGTGCATTTAAAATGGTGATATAAAGTGTAATAACTATTCGCAGGAATACAGCAAGGTAAGTACAGGGAATACAAAGTATAGATACATAATTATGCAATTGACTTTTTTAAGGGATAAAAAAAATGATTTTATTTTGCATAATTGCAAAAAAGGGTTTTTTCCATATCTGTGGATTAACTCTTTTAAGTTCCGAGTTTTTTTGTAGGTGTTACACAGTCAAAACTGCATCGTAATTTTCCATACACGCAAAACTACCACTAATCACAAATCTATCTATTACGTCCTGAAATGTTTATGTACAGATAAAATTGACACTGAAATGAAAATAAGTTAAAAATAATGTATACAGTATTACGAGTTTCGAAAACTAACCCGGAGTCTGCAAAACTAACCCAAAGAAATGTAAAAGCCATAAGTCAAAACGGTGACAGTTCAAACTGCGGTTTTGTCGTATAAATTCATCAACGATTATTACTCGCCTGCTGAAGAAAGTATCCGAGTTTTTACATCCGCTGAAAACTATCATTCGGTTGAAGGATTACTTTTTAGAAAGTTGTTCCAGATTTTCTAAATAAACGTTTTCGGCTTCTGATACCACTTTCAGATATCTTCAGAAAACACCTCAATTCGTGACAAGTACTCCAATTTATTTTGGGGGTTGTATTTCCAACCATTTGGTGATGAAGTATGAAAGTCCCGATGTACCATGGATTTCGTGTTACTTTCTTATTATTAAAATATCACGAAATAATATATGAAATATAAATCGTCTTAAACTTACATTGTCACTTAATTTCAGCAATTAATAATGTAATGGGAGCAACTGATGAATTTTTGGCACATTGAAATCCTGTTGATGTAGTATCCTAATACTTCTCTCTAGTACATTTTCATACACATAAAAATGTACATTAGCAAAGAAAAACATTAAAAATTATTTAAATCTTTCAGAGCTTCAAAACCTAATTTTAAGGTAGAACTTAAAAATGCTTTTACTCTTTTAAGTATCAATATTATCAACTGGTGACTTCTCGCACACTTTCTAAAACATTTTAATGATATGAATGATCTAAACAAACTTTTTGGAGCAAGACTCCAGTTGTTTCTGTTTTTTTTTTTTCTGTTTTTTCTGTTTCATTTTAATGAATTTATTGCATCATTCTTAAAATTAGTTCACTTTCTTAGGAACAGTTTTCGAGTCTATTCGTTTTGAAAATGGTTGAAAAGGGTGGGTATAAAAAATCTGTTTTTGGAACCACAAGGAGCAAAAAATTCGCCCCCCCCCCAAAAAAAACAAGATATCTTAATTTTTCACAAAGTTAGGAAATTTGAACGCGTTTATGAGAACTAAAGTTCTCACTCGACAGGTATTTTGTAAATAATATACAACTATACTTTCATCTTCTGAATCTATTTAATATATTAAATATCTAAACTTATAATAAACGTAGAATTATTAAATTTATATTATACGTAGATTTGTATCACCATTTATAATTTTTCTAACAAAAACGTTTTATTAAAATTAAAATTTACGGTGCACTCTTCGCAGAATTCTATTCTTAAAAAGAATGCTTTGAAGGTTTTTTATGTAGAAGAGAAAACAATGGCGTTTAAAACTCCGCGAAAAGTGTGCCGTAAATTTTAATTTTAATAAAATTTTTTAATAGAAAAATTATAGGTGTTCTTGCGTTAATTTCAACACACAACAAATAATGTTTTCTGAATTTGTTCTACATAAATTGACCTTTTATAATGCAAACAAGATTTTAATTGATAATAGTATGACGTACTTGTACTTGTTTCTTTTTTCCATTTCACAAATTTTATAAATTCTGAGGAAACCGAGGAGTCCACCAACATTTGTCTCTGGGTTAAGTACCCATTCAGCAAAGTGAGTTAATAAACATTTTGTTTATTAACTCAATTATTGAGTTAATTGTTATTGTTTATATGATTCAATTATTGACTTCGCGCATTCTCAGCGATCCAAATACTTTAACCCATCCCGCTATAGCTGACTTGGTGGAGTTTTTACAAAGAAGGTGTTTTTGGTGAGATTATAAACAACAAGAAACCACCCAAAATCGAATTTACAGAGCTAGTTTCTTAAGCAATCAGAAAACTTACTAGTGAAATCCCAAGTACTGGAATGTATACCGAATCGTTGGTTTAGAGTCTTGTGGTACGTTTTTCATTTCATTGTTAGTTCGCTCCGACAGCATGTGTATGCTAAACATCTCCGGTGTGACGATCCGTAGCCATTCGGTTTCGAAATAATCAAAGAACGGTTGCATAACTTGTTGCGTTTCAGCAGATACTGAGTCACGAATCTCGTAATACGCTCCTCGAATCTGATTTGCAGGTAATAGGACCAGTGTCATGATCAGTCGCAGAGTGTGACGACCTACGCGACTCTCCTGCATAAAGTCTTCTAATCCAAGACTTGACTGATTGACGATCGCCTACAAATCGCCTACAAAAAACGTCAGAAGTAGATCTTTCTACTTTAATGAGCATTACATGAATTAATTTTTTAATCGGGATAGAGATTAAAATCTAAGAAATTCCCAGTAATTTGACGCTTCTTTTAGATATGAAGACATTCGTTGCCGGTCCTCAAAATTTATAAATTCAAGTTTTCAAAACCAAAAAATTTTTAACTAAAAATATTCGAAAGTAAAGTGCAAAATACATAATGGGAAGTGGAACGCTTATGAATACTTATCGAACCTTAAATTTTAATAATCTTTCAACCAATTTATAAAATCGAGAAAAATAGTTAAATATGACAGATTTTAAAAGAAGAATCTAATTGCGATTCAGAAAAAAATGATTGAATCTGTAATTGTCTATGTCAAATTAGTTATTTGAGATTTTGTATTTTTCTTTTCGCTCAAGACAAAAATCGTTATATTTATTCAATCTTCGTCATTGATAGCTTAATTTGTTCTTTGCAATATTATATATGCAATTCTATTTCGTTGCTTCTTATTAAAAACTAGTCAAATGTACATAAAAGAAATGGTTAATTAATTCATTGAACCAGGTGTCTCAATTACACACCTCTTGTGGACACAAGAACTTGAAAACGGCTGTAGATAAATTGATGAAATTTGGAGGGCTTATTTTTACTACTAAGGAAGCGTGCACATATCACGTGACGCTCAAAAAAGAGAGGGGAGACTCAAAAATAAAGATTAAAAAACGTCAAGTAATATGTGCACGCTCCCTAATATCTCAAAACACATAAGGATTTCTACAAATATTTAGAATTTTTTTCTAGCACTTACCTAATATTTAAAAAACTGGTTTTTGAACTACCTATAATTTTTCTCATCTGCATAATTTAAAGCCGATTCAAAGTTGAGATAATATAAAAAAAGATTCATTGAATCGAAAATCTCACTAAAGTTCGTCACGTTTACAAAAAAAAAACGCAAACAATTTTTTATTTCAAACGCAAGAGATCTAAAATTTTATTGCTAATAATGGTTTAATTTGATGTCCAAAGAGACAAAAAAAAGTTTCATCCCCCTAGCATTAAAGGATCACCCCGTTTTTCAACTCCTAAGATTTAAAAAATTCACGACAAACACTTCTACTTTGACACCTAAAATTTTATTGTTCATAATGGTTTCATTTTATGTCCCAAAACACATTAAGCATCACCCCGATTTTCAACCCATAAGACTTTAAAAATTCATAAAAAATACCCTAACCTCGAGACCTAAAATTTTATTGCTGCTAATAGTTTCAATTAATGCTCCAATACGCATAAAAAAGTTTTATCTTCCTAGCACAAAAGCATCACTTCGTTTCTCAATCCCTCAGACTTAAGAAAATCACGAAAAATACCCTAACCTAGAGACCCCGTTTTTCAATCCCTAAGACTATTAATTTTTTAAAAAAGTTTTCTTATGGGTTGAAAAACGGGATGATTCATTCGTGCTAGGAGGTTGAACCGTTTTTGTGTATCTTGGAACATTAAATGGAACCATTATCAGCAATAAAATTTAGGTCTCGAGGTTAGGATATTTTTCGTGAATTTTTGAAGTCTTAGGGAATGAAAAACGGGGTGATCCTTTTGTGCCAGGGGGATGTAACTTTTTTTTGTTCCTTCACACAGTAGGCTTGGATTGAGTTCAACCCTAAAGGGCTTGCACCTCTCGTTTTTCTTCTAAAATGATTTCAGTGATGCCTCGCGATTATTTTGAGACCAAGAAGAAAAAAATCGCTGGAGGGATTGTTGAAAAAACTTAATTTTTTATTTTTATTTGCAGGTTATTATGTATATTTCCGTAAAAATAAATTCAAAGCGGTGCTTTTGCGGCTTACAGCCTGTAGTTTGGCATCAAAAAATAGTATCTAAACATTAAACATCCTTGGTATCTGGAACCTATTAAAATTTTGAAAAAAGTGTGAAAAATTTCAGTTTTTACCAGTTTTTTGAAATTTATTTACTTCAGAGCATCCTACTTTAAATTTGCCACAACAAAAATTAAAGTGAATTAAATTTCCTGTAAAACTAAAAAAAAATAATAATTTTATCTCATATAGTTTAGGAGATACAATCTTCAAAAATTGTATTTTTCTGATAAAATTTACTGTTTGACGAATTTTCATAAAAGTGGATATTTTTCAAGAAGCTATAACTTTGGATGTATGAGGGATAGAACAATTCTTTTTTTTTTAGATTTGCTTGAAATTAAGACTGCTTTAACTGATGTTGTGACTACTTTTGACTACAGTGCTCAGAAAATATGTCATTTCACAAAAACTAAAACTAAATTTTTCTTTCGTCAAATTTTTTAGAAAAATAAAACTTTCGAAGGTTGTATCTCCTAAACTATATGAGATAAAATTATTTTTTTTTTAAATTTTACAGCACATTTAATTCACTTTCATTTCTGTTGTGGCAAATTTAAAGTAGGATGCTCTGAAGTGAAGAAATATTTTTAAAAACTGATAGAAACTGCAATTTTTCACAATGTTTCCAAATTTCTTTTCTTTTTGGTTTCAAAATAATCACAACCCATCCCTGGAATCATTTCAGAAAAAAAAACGAGAGGTGCAAGCTCTTTTGGGTTGGACTCAATCCAAGCCCACCGTGGTCAGACATCGAATAGAAGCATTTTTACCAATAAAATTTTAGGTCTCGAGGTTTGGGTACTTCTTGTGAATTTCTAAAGTCTTAAGGAAAAAAGTGGGGTGGTCCTTTTGTGCTAGGGAGATGAACCCTTTTTATGTGTTTTTGGCAATCGACTGAAACCATTATCGGAAATAAAATTTTAGATCTGGCAGTTAGGGTATTTTTGGCAATACTCTTTGAAAAAATTAAAAGTCTTGGGGGTTAAAAAACGGGGTGGTCGTTTTGTGCCGGGGCGATATAACTTTTTTTGTGTATCTTCGAACATCAAAGGGAAGCATTTTCAGCAATAAAATTTTTGGTCTCAAGGTTAGAGTATTTTTCGTGGATTTTTGAAGTCTTAGGGATTGAAAATTGGGGTGATCCTTTTGTACTTGGGTGATAAAACTTTTTTCGGTGTCTTTGGACATCAAATGAAACCATTATCAGCAATAAAACTTTAGGTCACGTGGTCACCTTGACACATGCTGGTACATGCCGTTAAATACCAAGAGAGCCATCAAATGTTAATAAATGCAACATTTTTATGAGCAAAGGGCATAGCCGAGTAAGCTTACAAAATCTGTCCCCGCACGTATTAACTTGAAATTTCTGTCATAGGTTCGCATCCATGTGAAGTAAAATTTTTCCCAATGATAACCCTAAAAATTCATTTTCGTGGGAGTTATGGAGGGGGAAAAAAAATTTAAAAAGTGGTTTTTCTCGAAAACGGCTTGAACGATTTTGATGAAGAAAATATATGTTGTAGACACTAATGAGGCTATTCAAAAAAAAAATTTGAAAATAATTACAGAAAATTTTTTTGAAAATTACAGGTAAAAAAAATTTTTGAGTTCTTCCGAATTTTTTATTGAAGTTATGTTTTAGAGTGACCTCATCCATATTTTACATGAATATTCCTTAGAATATCCTTCATAACATATATTTTTGTTGAATTTTTTTAAGGGGTGGAACAATATCGAAAAAAATAAAATCGCGTATGCAACACTGCGCACCGTTATGGTGTACTGCTCCCGACCGCATACTTTAAAGATTAAATTAAAGATAGCATTGTAATTGATGTAACTGATGTAATTCAATATATAATAAGTAATATTTCCTTCATAAACTTCTGCAGTTAGCCTAGCCAAATTATAGTTTCCAGAGTTCACCACGAGGAGGTTTCAGTACGATTTTAAACTCCTTTCTCCAGGGTGCTTTATTATTATGAGTCCCCTCGTCTCACACAAATCGGAGTGCTTTATTATCGTGCTTCCCCTCGCCTCTCACAAATCAGGGTGCTTTATTATCGTGAGTCACCTCGCCTCTCACAAATCGGGGTGCTATATTAAATGTCAGTCCCCTCGCCTCTCATCAATTCAGAATTTTCTTAATCCTCATCGCTATCATCATTAATCACTGCAGTGCAATGGTTTTTTTTAAAACATTTCGCTGAGTATTTGTGCTGATTGAAGAATTTTCGACAAATACCTAGCATCAGAGAGGTAATATACGATGGCAGCAATGTGCGAGCAGCAGCCAACTGTTCGTCTGCCATTAGCACACACGCATGCATAGTGTGTTACACCGGAAACACCAAAGCTGTTAGGCTTGTATCTTATAAAACATCTATATGATGCTCGAGAAATGTGCTGGGATTGTACTTTCACATTATAATTTCTAAAATTTAGGAATTATTCATTTCCAGAGTTTTCTAAACTTTCAAACTTTTTCTCAAATCTCTTTCAATTTCCTAAAATAATATATGACAGAATTCAAAAGATGTTTGATCTTTTTTATTTCTAGAGTCGGCAAATTATTTTTTTCAGAATCTTCCAAAAGGCTCCGAAAATCTCCCGAAATCCTTCAGAATCTTCAGCACTCATTTGAAATCTGCGAAAATTCTACCATTTTTACCATTCTACCATTCTACCATTCTATAATTTATATTGTCTTTCAAAATCCTCTAGACTTTTTCAAAATTCTCAAGATTGTTCTCAAATCTTCCAAAATATTTACAACAATTTGTCCAAAAATATTACAATTTTCTCAAATTTAAGAATGATTCATTTCCAGTGTCTTCCTAACCTTCAAACCTTTTTCTCAAATCTCTTTCAATTTACTAAAATAATTTATGACAGATTTCAAAAGATTTTTGATGTCTTTAATTTTTAGAGTTCGCAAATTTTTTTGTTTGAAGCTCTTTCATAATCGACTAAAATATTCTAGGTTTTTTTAGAACTTTTTAAAATTCTCCAGAAGGCTTCGAAAATTTCATGGGGTCCGTCAGAATCTTCAGAACTTATCTGAAATCTGCGAAAACCTTAGCAAAAGTTCTATACTGTTTCAGAATTTTCTGAAACCCTCCAAAATCTTCTGAACTCGTTTATTCTAATGAAAACGATTGCGGTCATATTTCAAAAAATTTGTTTAATTGGTCTATAATTATGTCTTAAGGTGCTCGCACACTAGCGCGGCGCGGCGCGGCGCGGTGCGACGCGGCGCGGCGCGGTTTTCAGCTCCTAGAGAAGTTTGCATGCAATCAAATGGAAG
>JBAGKK010528709.1:0-12710 GCA_037177015.1 Euceroptres primus | reverse complement strand
CGATTTTGTGGTCATTTATATTCATGTCTTAAACATATGAAAATTAAAAATGGGCCGCGCACACGAATGCTGTAACCTGCCTAACAATCATAAATAAATAAACCTACCTAACATCATAAATGCATTCATAAGAATTTAGTTTTTATATTTCAAAGGCTCAATGCAAAATTCGAGAATTTAGTGAGATCTTACGTATGTAAGTCATGACAAACTATTTCAGTGGTTTTATTCATCAAGAAAGAAATTAAAGAACTGAAGCCAACAAGAGTCGTAACAGGTACAGACATTTTCATAGTGAAAGCTGACATGCAATTGACAACGGTGGATGGTAAAGTTTGCCAGGTCCTCACCGAAATACCATCTGCAGCAACTTGCTACATATGTGGAGCTAAGCCCTCCCCCCCCCCTCATCACCTTGGGAAATTGACCATCGTCAATTGCATGTCAGCTTTCACTACTAAAATGCCTGTATCTGTTACGACTCTTGTAACAGAGAATGAGATTTCCTTACCATAATTTCAGTCTTTCGTATGCAATCAGTGGATCGGAATTGACTGCTAATTTGTGTCCTGAATCCTCAATCGTGGCTTTTCGAGAAATTTTGCGTGTATTATATTTATGAAAGCGTTTCAAATCTTTATTACGAGCTGACATAAAGTGAAAGAGAAACAAGAAAACGCAAGCAACTTCCAATTTGGACTTACAACTTTAAAAGTAATGAGACATTTTCATCTTCCAATTGGACAGTATTCTGCAGAGGCAGCAGAAGCTCTTAATAAAGATTTGAAACGCTTTCCTAAATACAACACACGCAAAATTCATACGAAAGACTGAAATTAAGGAAATCTCTTACCAGTATACTAACTTTCGAGGTTTCAATTTCACTAATATAATTAAAAATGATTTTTTTGTAGAATTTTTTAACAAAACATTAAAACATTAAAACATTAAAACATTTAAACATTTAAAAAATTGTTTTTGTTTATTAAACTTCTTTATGCAAATAGAGAAGTTCAAATTAAGTCAAATATTCGTAGAGATCCTACTTTATTGATTTAAATTCCAAACATAAAAATGTGCCATTTTATATAACATTTTTTATGACAATGGCAGTCGACAATGACAATGACAATGGCAATTGACATGGTTTGTGACAATTGTTATTAATTAACAATGCTCTGTAGTTAGACCCCTCAAGTAACGCATTTGGAGGCTGACTTGCGAAAAAAAACCAAAGATTCTGCGCGAAGATGCCAAATTTTGCTTTTGTTTATCCAGTTTGTTAATAAAAAATGACAATTATTAATACTCTTCAATTTCCTGTAGTTGGGCCTCTGCTTTAACGCGTTTATAAGCAAACTTGCTTGGAAAAATCAAAGATTCTGCGCGAAAATGACAAAATTTTGCTTTTATTTATTCAACTTGTTTAAAAAAATATTTGCAATCATTTTTTGACAACTGATAATGCGAATTAGCAACTTTTATGAGCATATCATGCAATGAAACTAAAAAAGGGCTGAAATTAGCAGGAAACTGAGATTCTATTAATTTTTTTATGATAATGATAATTTTATCAATGATAAATAATCAATGATAATGATCATTGTAATGTTGCGCTAGATATAAAATTAAGTCCAAACAAATTTTTCTGTTCATCAAACCACTCCGTTGTTTATTTGTTGACGCAATTTGTTTATAACAATTAAGTTGATTATTATGCAAATTATTTATATCCTGAAAGTGCCCCCGCATAGATTTAAGACGTTTTGTGAACTTAAACTGCAAAATTGCCCTTTTTACCACACTTTGCGTTAAATAAATAAATACTAACAAAGCCAAATTTAAAAATCGCGTCTCACAGATCTTTTAACAATTTATTTAACTGTAATTTTTAAAAAAACGTAAATCAGATGAAAACTGAAGGCTGTAAATATTTTTGAACAGTAAATTCCTGTTTCGAACTACTGTGCGACGGTGTACGTCGGCCCACGAGCCTGAGGTCGTCCTTCCTTCTTCCTTCGAGCCTCGTTGTAGTAAAGACGTGCGGTTTTGTCTGTGCGTAAGTGCGGTCTGGTCTGGTCGTAGCGTAAGTGGACGCCATTTTTTGCTGACAAGACTCATATATCGTTTTCGCAGTTAGCGGAGAATTATTTTCTCCCAGGCTTGTATTTCAAGAGGTAATTGTAAAGATCTTAAGTAAATTTGCATAATTATATTTTTTGATGGACTTGATTTGCCTTAGGTTAATTTCTGTCGCTCCGAGAGCAGTTTTTGTATTGTGAATTCGAGTCCTGGTTGACAGCGTCCTCGCCGTTTATTCTTTTTGTGAATTCTGTTTTTCTAGAACGAATAGAGCGACTTTAAGCCATTGTAAAATAGAGCGGTTTTCCGCATTGTAAAATATAGCAGCCTTCTGCCAATGTAGAAAGTCAGAGCTAACCCCCCTTTCTTATATACATTTTAGGTTAATTATTTTTACATTAAGCTCACGCTAGTTGAGCGGACTGTATATATTTTGAGCGGCTTTACCGCTAACACTTGTTATTGGATTTCACCCGAGTTTTGAATGAATATTCTACATCGTTTTATATGGAAAATTGTTGGTCTTTGAATGTACATGAAAATACATGGGAATAAATGAGAATACGTACAATACATGAGAATACATACAATACATCTCTCTCCTGTTCTCTTGCGTGCATAAGATTCACAGATTCTCCTCTTTGGCCCACGCTAGGCAGTTTTCCACGAGGAATTTCCATCTGGCGCCGGCCGGAGGAACTCGCAGAGCTTATAGGCCAAAGGTCCTGGAAGGAGAGCTTGGGAAACCTTTAAAATTATAAAGCCAAGTTTCCTGGACAAGCTTCCCGACTTGTGTCAAGGAAACTGCGTTTTAAATAGCGCCCAACGTTAAGTTTGGCTGTTGAAAATTCGGGAGAAGCCTTTTGGAGAGAGGGAACTCATATCCATAGTTGTATGAATCTGTACCCATTTATTCTACTCATACTTATGCATGTAACATATTTTCAGTTATCTTCGCAGAAGCCGTTGTTTAAAATTACGGGAGTGTCGCGATCGTGAGTGCTTAATTTTGAGAAGTCAAAACTGAAAAGTTGTCGCGAGAAATGTAATTTGGACTTGCGCGGCATAATTTTTATCCCCTTTTGACTGTTTTGCAAAGTTCAACCAAGATTTGCATTTAAGTGGATATCGTGAAGAATCACAGGGACAGTGTCGGCTAAATCGGACGGATTCGTACCCGTTCGCGCCATGCACTGCCCTCGGTAAACGTGTGAGAAAAATACTCGACGTTTCTACTGACAGAAACGAACAATAATCAGAACAGGTGTTTTACGCATTTTAGAGCGGTTTTAGGAGCATCGTGTATTTGGGAGATATTACGGATACAGATAAGCCGTATTACCGATGAGATCAGAATAAATTTTCTTTTTGTTTGTCCCAATATTGAAGTGAAAATAGGTCCTCCTCCAATTTAAATTCCGGTTTAAGCAGAATTCCCCCTCAGCCGGTGCATTTTACGGGTAGGGTAACTGTATGTCCTATCCAGTTGGTTGAAAATCGTTTTGAAGTTCCTTTGACGGCTAGTTCACCTCGTTGCGATATTTTACCGCATATTACAGTGCCATCGCGAGCGGGAACGATAAGTGTAAATAGACCCAATGTAGTTTCAACCGTCACTAGCTACGCGCATACGGTTCCGACATATAGTATATGGAAGCAAAGATTAGACCTTTTGAAATTAGTCAGTTTTAGAGCGGCCATCTAAATGAGCCTGTCGACGGTATTGAGCCGCTATCTTTTTATAATCAGTCGTTGTCTGTGGCCGCCCTACGACCAGCACTGTCGCTAAAGAATTTAGCCGTAACACTTTTCTAGATTTTGTGGGTCCGTTAAACGCATCTCGTCTTTCAGAAAATTATAGTGTTTCCGTCTCAACAACCGAACTGAGTAGAGTGGACTGTCACTAGATTTCAGATTTGCACGCCGACTCCTTCGTTCGAAAAGATTAAGGGCGAATATTCCCTTAGTATGAGGAAGATATTCCACTCCGGCGATCAGAAAAATCGTTTATTCAGAAAACTGTGCATTATTCCAAGATCGGAATAGACAATCAGTTTAAGAGTTTGGTAGAGGTAACTTCGGTTTCGGTAATTAAAGAGAATTCAGAATCGCCTAGTCCAGAGCGGGTAACAGTCATAGTCGTAAAAAGAGCGGTCAAGTCTTCCCTAATTGGATGTTTAGAAACCTTAGCATTTCATTTTACGGTCGCGGAGCGTATGATTTTGTTAGGAAATAGTGTACGCGACACCGTGTTAAGAGAATCCATTAGTCGTTTTGCCCTTCTGTGTCATAGATTTTAGATTTTTCTTTGATTAGGGGAGAGTGACTCGAACTGGATAGGTTCCCGACCTGAATAATACGTAAAAATGACTAAGTATTTGAATTAAACGAACTGCAGTAATTTTTTATCAAAACGGGATTGTCTTATAATACTTATATGTCTTATAATACCCCTTATTTGCCGTTTTTAAATTAGAAAATTAAAAAATGTGTTTTCGATATGAAAACGTCACTTTTTACTTCTGAAATTTTCGTCATTTTTAATGCCGTAGAATTTTTTTACAACTGTTTTTCTTATTCTTTGTATCCACAAAACATTTAGCTTTAAAACTTTTAACAGAAAAGGACTTTCAATTACCACAAACAACGTAATGGTATTTATTGGTATTGGTATTTATTTTCCCTGATCTGGATAACTCGTGAAAAAACCACTCAAAAGTTTTTCAAATGACCCGCGCATTTTGCCAAAATTAAAGAACTAGATATTTTACCAGATTTTTTGAGCACTTGAAGTTGGCAGAAGTGTCTGTTATTATTTAATAGTAAATACGATAGAAATAATAGCTGGTGTACTATTTACAATATATTTAAGAATATTACTTTTATCCAGACAAAAACACTTAAAAGTAACAGTGCCGAAATGCTATTCGATGACATCAAGTGAAATATAAATGAATTAACACGGTGAGTGCTGTTAAACACGATTATCCGGATCGTGGTCCCAAATCCTTTTCTGGATAAAAGTGCAATAGTTCAGAAAAGAATAATTATGGATAAAAAGCTCTTTGCTACGTTTCTGGTAACGTTTAAAGGAATGTTTTATCTTCAATTTCGTCCGTAATACTTTTCTTTTTTTCTGTAAAATGTTTAATTATTATAAAGTCAAAACTTTTTTATCTAGATCAAATCGCTCTCCCCCACTTATTTTTTTGCTGTCAGTTAAGTTTTTAAACTGTTTGAGATTGAGAGGTAACAGTTCGACTTCCTAGATTTAGACCATTTGCAGGTTTGGGGGGTAACATTTAGTCTCCCTAGATTTAAATTGTTTAATGAAATGAGGTAACAGTAGATTTTAATTTTTTTTTTGAAGAAAGGAGGTAACACTTAGGCACCTAAAATTTATATTGAAGTTAGGAGGTAACATTCAGACTCCTAAAATTTAAAACGTTTGTGATGATTGAGAGGTAACAGTTAGATCCCTGAATCTAAATTATTCGAAGTCAGGAGGAAACAATTAGGCTCCTTTGATTTAGATTATTTGAGATCAGGAGGTAACTTTTAGACTCCTTGAATTTAAAAAAGCTTGTGATTGGGAGGCAATAGTTAGACACCTTAGATTTAAATTATTCGAAGTTAGGAGGTAACAATTCGACACTTGAGATTTAAATCACTTGAACGTCAGGAGGTAACAATTCGGCTCCTGGTATTTAGGTCATTCGGATGTTAGAAGGTAACAGTTATACTCCTAGGATTTAAATCAATTCTGTTGTAGATCGCGAAGTAACAAGTGGTAGAGTATGAGACTCTTGGTCTCCGGGTTGTTGGTTCGAACCGCACTTAGTCTTTCTAATGATTAAATCGTTTAACGTTAGGAGGTAACAGTTAGGTTCCCGATGCTTAAACGGTTCGAAATGATGATCGAGTGTTAGTTATGCACATTGATTGATATGCAGTCCGATTTCGTGTAAATAAAAGTAGTTTTCCTCACCTGATATCAAGCATGAGCTTCCTTTAATCTGACAAAGTTGTTTTTTATTGCCAGTTGAAACTGGCAATAAGTACGCTCTCAGAAGGAAAGGTATTCTAAGCTATGGTAACTCAGTGACGTAGCGACAACGAGCGTTTCAGGTTATATTGAATCAAGTATTAAGATCGTCCGACAGATTGCGAGAGGTTTTCGTTTAAGTTTATGTATGACATAAGTACTCTGTAAATATGTATATAAATATGTATATATATATATATAGTATATATATATATAGTATAAATATATATAGTATAAATTTAGTTTCCTTTTCTGGTTAAGGATTTTTCTCATGTCGTCCTTACGGTAATAAAGAGATATTTCTCTTAATTTGCGACTTCATATGTTTCATTTTTGTATTTCCCTCGGGAGAAGCTATTCGTTCGCTCACACAGCGATAGTTTCTTCTTTGTTTTTGGTTCGTTAGATTGAATTTTGATTTGGAGAGCCGTGTATCTGACAAAGCGGCCTTGCCATTTTAGTAATGAACCCTATGGGCTTCTTTTAGGGGGGAAGAGTTGTAATGTGGCATTTAGAAATAAATCAAGTTAGGGTTTTCAGATGAAGTTTAATCTGAAAGTCACCTAATATTTTTTATTTTATCTATTTTTTTGGTATAACTGACAGACAATGTTTATTCGGGGAATTGCAAAGCCTCTGGAGATGTAACGAGAGGAGGAACATCATCCAAATCTCCAAGCTGCAGCCGATCATTCAGCATCCAACCAGCATCTCGAGATAGTCATGAGTGCAGTTGCTAACTGCACAACGAGGGCGACGAGCGGATGGGATTCTCGCTCATGTCGGAGACTTATGGTCGTAGGAGTTTAAACAGCGCGCCGGAGATCTACCACAGGACGGCTAACGGCTCCTTATATTAACTACAAGGAGCGAGTACGCTAATGCAATCGTCGGGAAGATTCTGTAATCGCGGTTCTGCGCCTGAATAAGTGGGGAGCGACAGTGTATTTTGGCCCACGATCCTGAGGCCCTTCTTTCATCCTTGGCAAGCCTCGATGTAGTAAAAACTGTACCATTTTATCCGTGCTACGTAGAAGCATTCCGTCGAGTGAGTACCGCCGAGCGGTAGCTATTTTCCGTAAAGTAAATTTGAATTCTTAGCGTGGTCTGGTCGTAGCGTCGGTGGACGCCATTTTCTGCAGACCAGAATCACATGTCGTTTTCGAAGTGAGCGGACGATTATTGTCTCCAGGCTTGTACTTCAAAACCTAATTGTAAAGATCTTAAGAAAATTTCCAGTTTTATATTTTTTGATTTACTTGATTTGCCTTAGGTTAATTGCTGTCGCTCCAAGCGCGGGTTTTGTATTATTAATTCGAGTCCTAGTTGATAGCCAGATTTTAGCGGTCTCACGTTTATTCCTTTTATGAATCCTGTTTTTCTAGAACGAATAGAGAGGCTTTAAACCATTGCATGGTAAAATAGAGCGGTTTCTCACATTGTAAAATAGAGCGGCCTTCTGGGAATGTAAAATACAGCGGTTTTTTGTATTGTAAAATTAGAGTAGCCTTCAGCCATTGTCAGAAAGAGCAGTTTTGCATTCTGAGCGGCTTCCCCGTAACCCCCCTTTCTTGTATAAATTTTAGGATAATTATTTTCAGGTAAAGCTCACGCTACTTGAGTAGAATGTACATACTTTGAGCGGAGTCACCGCAAATACTTGTTATTGGATGTCATCTGTGTTTTGAATAAATATTCTACATCGTTTTATATGGAAAATTGTTGGTTTCAATGTACATGAGAAATAAACCCCCCCCCCCTCTCTCTCTCTCTCCTGTTCTCTTTCATGCATAGGATTAACAGATTTCCCTCTTTGGCTTATAGGTCTAAAGTCCTGGAAAAAGAGTTTGAAATACCTTCAAAATCATCACGTCACGTATCCTGGCTAAGATTCCCGACTTGTGTCAAAGAAACTGCGTTGAACAAATGTTAAAAAAGAATTTAAACTATACTAAAGCTAGCAGATGATTGGCTGATTCTGTTTTACGAGGGACGCCACTTTTATAGATCTAGCAAATTTTGTTTAACCCACTGTTTCCTACCAACTGTTGACACAATTTATAGAATTTTAGAAATTCTGTATCGGCGGATATTCCTAATGACCTTCGACTGGGGAGTATGATGCTTGAGGTCGATATTAATAATAAACTTAATTACTTATGTAACTATTTAATATCAGAATTCAACCAGTTTGCAACGTTACACATTCCTAATAAATATAAAAAACCAGCTCCTTTGATTACTTACGAAATTAAAAATATCATGAAGGAACGCGATAACTTGCGTAGATTGGCTAAACGAACCAAAAATCCTATACTCCAAACTCAGTTTCGCAAATTAAGGAATTTAGTACAAACCAAACTTAGGGGTGAATCAAACAAATACAATTATAACTCCATCAAAAACAGAAATAAAAGCGAAAACATCTGGCATTTACTGAGGCGTTTATATCTTATACCTCCTGAACACGAATCTACTGTTAGTCATTTTCCTCCTAATGAACTTTTAAAAGTATTTTTCACATCGCCCCCATCATCCCCTATAAGGCCTTCTGCTCTCCGTTCACACATTTAACAATACTGATTTTTACTTTTCCGATATTACTCCTGAAGCTTTCTTGGAAACGGTTTTGTCAATTAAGTCTAACGCTGTAGGTACTGATGGCATATCAATTAAGATGATTCAACTTGCACTTCCAGTAATTTTTCCTATCCTACTCCATATTTACAACACATCGCTCCAGGTTGGTATATACCCGGATTGTTGGAAAAACGCTATAATTCACCCTGTCCCTAAAGTACCTAACCCATCCGATCTCAATTCTTTGTGCCATTTCTCAACCTCTTGAACGGATTGTCCACAAGCAATTTACCACATACCTTAAAACAAATAAATCAATAGATCCAATGCAATCGGGCTTCTAGGCTAGGCACATCACGGAAACAGCAACTATCAAAACAACAACTGATTTTAAAATTGCTATTGATGAAAAGAAGATTACAATAGTGATATTATTTGACTTTTCTAAAGCGTTTGATACGGTCAACCACGAGCTTCTTTTATATAAAATGAAATCGTTAAAACTGTCTAAATCGGCTACCTCATGGTTTGCATCGTATCTATTTAATCGATTTCAGCAAGTAAGAAACGGTAAAGGCGAACTGTCAGATTGGTCTGTGGTCGTGAACGGGGTACCTCAGGGCTCTACCTTGGCACCTCTACTTTTTAATATCTACACTTCTGACCTGGGAAGCGAGCTAAAATATTGCAAATGTCATAAATATGCTGACGATTTTAAGCTTTATCTATCTGGTCCAATTTCCTCCATAAAAAGGATGCTTGAGCAAGTGCAGGAGGATGTCGATTGCGTAGTGCGTTGGGCACAAAACAACGGGTTCCAGATCAACCCCAAGAAAACTAAAGCTATCATTATTAGACCTTTATCTTTCCCATCACTAGAAACAATCGCGACCTTTCCACCCCTTCTAATTTATGACCTGGAAATTGAATTTTTGGAGGTGGCAAGGGACGTAGGATACATGCTTAACCGTACTCTTTCCTGGAAAGAGCACGTAATTAACATCTCAAGGAAGACCTTTAGAGTACTTCAGCAACTAAAAAGAAATAAGGAATCATTACCAATACCTACAAGGATACTCCTAGTTAAGAGCTTGATTCTACCAATTTTTGACTTTGGGTGTATCGCTTACGACGATATATCGGACGAACTTAACAATAAATTAGAGCGTGCACTGAATTCTTGCTCAAGAGTTACGTATTATTTGAACGGCCCCCTAACGATTATTCCAAAGATTTAAAAAATAAACAATTTAGGAATGAATGTTTACTATGAGAATGAGAAAAAGACGGAAGAAGAAAGAAATTGTTTCTAGTTATTTAAGTCAAGAACAATCACAGTTACCAGTGATTCATCTTTTAATGATAGAAAATATTGAAAATGATATGAATGATGAAGACGATGAAGATGATGAGGATGATGATTATAATATTAATGAAAAATGATATCATTTTGCATGGATAAAAAATTTATCTCGATTAGTCCGATCACAAATGTCGAAAAGTGATCATAGTACTTTAATATGTGATAGATGTTTATGTCATTTTAAATCTAAAAACTCTTTAGAAAATCATAAAAGGAACTGTGTGAATTAAAATAAATGTAGAGTAATATTACCAAATAAAGAAAACAATATTTTAAAATTAAAAAATCATCAGTATCAAGAAAAAGTTAATTTCGTTGTTTATACTGATATTGAATGATCACTGCCACTTTCTGGCAAGTATCGCGGTGCATCTCATCAAGGTTGTAATTTAAATTATAAAAGCTTTCACGTAATTCCAATAGCATTTTAACATTTTTCAGGGTATGACACATATTTTTTTATTAAGGCTTTAGCAACATCTTTTGAATGAAAGATTTCATTGTTACCTATAAATAAAGAAAAATATATATCTTTCACAAAAGACGTAGAAAACACAAATGTGAAACTTAGATTTATTGACTCCTCGAATCATGTCAAGTAGTCTTGAAAAATTAGCATCATATTGTTATGTCACAAACAACAAAACATACCCTTTTATTTCCTAAAACCTCGTTTTGTTTGAGTTCTCGTTAGAGATCTCAAACGGGGATGAGGAGGTCAATGAGAATACGCTAGATGTGGTGAAAATGGAATTTATTACAAATGCAACGGTGGTTTACAAACTTGTTTGGGAAAACATAGATTTGGGAAAAGGTTGGCAAGAGACTCGGTTATCTTTATTTATGAGTACTTACAACAAAGATAATGATACTGCTGGCTGTGTCCCTTTTTAGGATTGCAGTTTGGTGAATCCTGGGTGTTGATCTCGGCTGGAGATGTGCAGACTAATGGTTTCTGCCGACGATCGGTCGTACGAGCTGATTTTATTTGTAGTCGTTCACCTTGGGGGACCACTTGGCGAATGTTTTTCACTTCCGTTTTCGAGGTTTGGGAATGACTTTGACACTTTCTCTCGATAAAAATAGATAGCAGAATAACCGTTTGGAAAAAAGGGTACACTCTGTCCTCGCACAATTTTAGTGTAGGTACCTGAGGCTAGGTACCGATAAGACTTGAAGAAAAAACTGATCTGAACTTTGGGCAGAGTGGCTGGTTGCGAACACTTTTACCGCACGTAACTTGAAAAGGGCTGGAACTTGCACGTATCGTAGATTGAAGAAGACTGCCAATACTGAACTCGCACGCACGTAGGTTGAAGAAAAACTGATCATGCTTTCCATTGTTTCCTGGGGTTTTTATACCTATTAGCTACATTAGTTGGATAAAGTGCGACAATCCCTTTGTCTCTATCCCACATTTAAAAGCATAGTGACTCACAGAGGAAGTCGAACCCAGATCACTTAGAAATATCGAAAGTGGAGATTATTGTGAGTGGCTTGTGACAGGTCTTCAAACTCTTTCCTGTGTTTCTGGTAAATATTTTGGGTTTTAAAAGCGCGGTGACTCATCTAATTAGAGGTACACCGAGATCACTTAGAAAGATTCGAACTGGAGATTACTGTAAGTGCAGTTTGACAGTCCTTCAGACTGTTTCCTGTGCTTTTGGTAAATATTTTGTGTTTTAAAAGCGCGGTGACTCATTTAGTTAGAAGTGCACCGAGATCGCTTAGAAAGACGCAAGGTGTAGATTACTGTGAGTATAGTTCAATGGTATTTCCTGTGTTTCTGGTAAATATTTTGGGTTTTAAAAGCGCGGTGACTCATCTAATTAGAGGTACACCGAGATCACTTAGAAAGATTCAAACTGAGGATTACTGTAAGTGCAGTTTGACATTTTCGTCTTTCTCCCATATTTATGTTTGGTTTATTGTACTCAAAAGGTGGTGACTTGTTTATGAAGGAGTGCGCCGAGATCCTTTTTTATCTCGTTTGCGTTTTTCCTAATTGCGTTGGAACGAAGGTTCCAAACGCCGATTACATGCTTATGGCAGGCTAGCCACAGATCCGAGAGAAGATTAGTGTACGTCATTCCCATATTTCCTTCAATTACATAATTTGATAATAAGGTTTCCCACATGTAATTTGTATATAAACAATAAGTTTATAATAGGCTGGATTTGGGTATTCTTAATAATCATATTCACTATATTTATTAAATAACGTCATGGGACGTGACATTATGTATTTCCTTTTTAAATTTCCAAATGAAAATTATTTTTGAAGCTTCTTACTAAAGGGTGAAAATAAATTTTATACTTAGTGAAAAAAATTAGATATATTAAGTTTCGAAACATGCTTCATTGGAGGCAACGTGGCTTGATGAATTTGTACTTTGATTTTACCTTAGTACAGCCAAATAGCTATACGCAGTCGTGGGTTTGAATCCCAATGTGGGGAAACGTAATTCTCCTCCATGGACATATGGTATAATGTACGAATGTTTCTGATATTGATATTGATATTCTAATTTTTGTTTTTATTTTCATTAATTTTATCTTTCACAATTATATAATTGAACGAACTTACCTAGTGAAGTTCGATTACAATTGTATAAGCGCCTCCTCCGAATAGATCAACTC
>JBAGKK010528698.1:0-12710 GCA_037177015.1 Euceroptres primus | reverse complement strand
AATACATTCGAATTCCGAAAATGCAGCAGTTAACAGTTATATGCATTAATTTGTTTATAACAATTAAAAAAATGCAGTATATTTATCTACAAGTTCCATTTTTATTCAGCAAAAGTAAATTTACTAATTCTATACCTTTTTGCAGAAATTTCAATGAATGGGGCTAAGTAAATATCGCAAATATAACCAATTGCAATTTGTAAGTTAAATAACAAATTAATAAATAACAAATTCAAAAAACGTGCACCTCTACGTTAAAGTACGATCCTTTATAAGTATTTTTTTTAAAAAAAGCTCTGATCCTTTGAGATTTGAGGAGTCGGCTGATTTTTGTCCTAAAAAAGTACTTTTTTCCCACTGTGCGTTGGTAGGCGAATGCAAGAAACCAAATGTAAACCCAAAAAATTACTTTCCCCAATTTGCTAAATAATCGAATTACATTCGGTTATTTATTAATTCGAGAATTTGCTTGTTGAGGAAATTAATTTTTGGGTTATTATTTATTCGGTTATTTTCATTTGTGGTAACTTGCATACGCCACGATCACCTATTATTTTTTAATTCTCTTGACTTGTTTCTCCAAAGGAATTGGAGATGTATATTATATATTATATTGTGTGTGTGTGTGTGTGTGTGTATAAATGAAACATTTTGTTCTATTTGTGAGGTTGGCATATACAGAAAAAATGGGTTTCTCACACATTTCTGATCATCGGTTCTGTACCCGAAAAATTAATTTTTGAAAATCATGATTTTTTTTGCATTGATGCATGGTTATGATGAAAATGTGGTTTATGGCAATTAATAATATTTTATAAAATTGCGGGCAAAATAATTTCGACAGGGATTTTTTTTGTACTCTTGCGCTCAGATATTGATTGACTTATTGTGTATGATGTCTTAGAAATTTCACTTCTAGAATGCCCATTACAAATGAAACCGAAAAATACTAAACACAACACAAAACAAATACACTTCTTGAAATTGAGTTTTTTCCTCGATAATTTAAAATGTACTTGATTGTTAACTGTTAATTTATAAAAATTTTACATTGGTTTGTCGGAGGTAATGAGTTCAACATGTTTCAACGATCTTGACTTCGTACCTTCGGTTCCCTTATGCCTTGTGCCCTTTTTAATTTAATATTTATATTCTTTGATAAATTCACTTGTTAGTAATTACCTTTTTAATTTAATATTTATATACTTTGATAAATTTACTTGTTGGTAATTAAAAATTTTAATATAGTCTCATTGGTATATTCTCTTTCATTTTCTCCGTTCGTGTTTAACTAGAAGCGCTTTTTGCTTTTCAAGATATTAATAACAATTATTATTGCTAACAAGTAAGTCTAGCAATAAGTAGAAAACTGATAATCTTGATTTGAATGTGTTCTTTTTTTACTTTAAAAGAATAAAACAAAACTTGTTTGAAAGTTTAATTTAAGTAAGAGGTGTTTCGAATTTTAACAAGACAAGAGAATTTGGATCAGAGCTTTTTTGGAGTAAATTTATTAAATTCTATATAAAGTTTAAAAGCTCTAGCCTCTACCATTGTAACGATATTACTAATCGATCTAAAAGCTGGGCACCTAATCGTCACATGACTCGTTTCCGATGGATAAGCTTTTAATTAAAATTTCAGTTTTTTTAAATGATGTAATTAAAGGTTTCTTAAATTTTTCGGTTGAATAACTAAAAAGATAAAATATATTACATATACGTATGTCGATCTGTAATGAGTCCCTATTGACGCAGATGCACATTGATTAATTGAGAGTTATAATATCTGTAGTACGCTTGTTATGTTTGGTTCAAAGTAATTTTCATTTCGTACATTATGGAGAATTTGTATTTGTAGTGTGGCTTCGCTTGCTTTCGTTTATTTGGACCACATTAACCCTCTCCTTTTACCTTATTCGTTGTTTATTAACAATTGCTAATACACGTGCACTGCCTAAATTTTGTACTAATCTTTACCGAGTCTTAAAAGGCATACGTGCAATGATAATACTGCGCGAGTAAAACTATCGATCGAGGATTTGTTAATTTGTTGATCGCTAAAATATTCAGCTGGGCATTAGGACCACGCACAATGCGTATAGTCTAACTCCAAATGTGACGAATGGATGACACAAAAAGTCGCTTGGGTTATTGTGGTCACCAAGCTCCAATTAGTTACTGCATAGGTTTTCTTTGATTTTATTATTTTCTCAGTCGTAATAAATTTTTAATTTAATTTTGCTGATTTCCGTTGCGTCTTATATATGAGTCTTTTTGGCAGTTTGTTTGCTCATTCGTTTCTAGTTTTTCTTTTTTATGGCTTCATATTCGTTGAGTTTTTCTCAGTTTTGTTGATTATTATCGTATGCTTATTTTCAAGTTTTTATTCATTTATATTGTTTCAGAGTATTTAATAACACATGACAAAATATACATTTCAAATGTAGTTAATTAATACTATTTCTTTTGCATTGAGTAAAGGCAAATGAAATTTAATTACCAACCTTATTTGCATCAAGATCTTGTGGGAAAGAAGGATTATCAGTATTTGTCTAAGATAAGGTAAGGGCATTTGGATCAATGGGGTAAAATTGATTGCATCAATATTTTTTACAAACTTGTAGTTTCAATTTGGTCACTCTTAGTTTTTGCCAGATCTCTTAAATTGTATCTTGTAAAATTGAAATTAAAAGATATTAAAAACGATTCTTGTTTGTTCAAACCAAGCAAAAATTTCTTGGGGAATTAAAAAAAAACGAAAACTGTTAGTCTCATGTAAAAATTTGGTTACAGTTTAACAGTTTCTTACTTTAGAAATAAAATTGTAGAAGTAAAGTTTTTCCTCCTTATTAATCGTGATGCTACACCTTTCATCAGAACTTTAACAAACTTGAGATCTTCGAGGCAAGAAATATTTATTAATAATTAATAGAAATATTTATAAATAATTGAGTAAAAATATTTATAAATAATTGAATAGAAATATTAATAAATAATTGAATAGAAATATTTATAAATAATTGAATAGAAATATTTATAAATAATTGAATAGAAATATTTATAAATAATTTAATAGAAATATTTATAAATAATTGAATAGAAATATTTATAAATAATTTATTTAATCTTAGTTAATAACTGGTAGTCTTTCTGTCACAAGAATCATGTAAATAATAATTTTTATTATATGTGTAAATGTAGAAACTACTGAGTTCTTTGTAAATGGGTCATTCCACTCGATCACATTTTGGAGTACTAGTTTTTTATGTAAATCAACATATATATTTTAATTTACCAACTGCAGCCTTCTTTTTAAAAACTTGGTAAATTATGAAAATCGTAAACGTACGGTAAAGACCAGTTAGCATCAATATATTTAGATAAAAATTAATTTTTTTAGAAATTATGTCTGATTATTGTATTTGGAAATTTGATGTTATGTTGCAAACTGGTGTACATACTGCGGAATGTATGATAACGTGAGTGGTTTTTCTAGTTGCAATTGATATTTAGGTACTTATACAATAGCATAGAATATCCAATTAAAGGCAATTGGCACTCTTCATTTTTAATTAGCCATGGAATCAATTTCGAGTTATTAGGTACATAAGCATAAAAAAATTATTTTTGGTGTTGTTTTTGTAATTATTTTTGGAGTTTTTTTGAGAAATGTACTCAGGTTAGAGATTGGGGGAATGAAACCATTTTGGATGCTTAGAGGACGCAAAATAAAACACAGATTATTATTTATTTATCACTAGACTTTAAAATCCTGGGGATCACTAAATTCCTTCTAGAGGAGCAATCCATAAAACCAGTCATGACAAAAAGTAATATATAAACTGGTAATTGTACATAATTTACATATTTTTATAATTGTACGAATTTTACAGCGACTCTGTAATGTGATCGATTGATAGAATCACCCATGTATACATCGATTCGTTTCATATTACAAGAACTAAGTATTAGGGTAGGTCAAAAAAAATTATTTTAGAAATCAAAAACAGCCTACCACTGAAAAGCTTCATTGTAACCTGTGCAAAATTTGAAATAGATCGATCAAAGCTTTTAAAATTTATTTTAGTTTCTTTAGGTTTATAAAAATGAGTTTTAGTGAAATAAGAAAAATTAGGGTTGGATCATTTTAAATGTTAAAGTCTTCTCAACTTTTTTTCAGGTAAATTTTGAGTGCGAGAAAGTGTTCAGAGGCTCAGAAAAATTTTAAGATAGGGTAATCGGGTCAATGATTGGCCCCCTTAAACAATGATTGGCCTCCTTCAATCGGTACATTTATTAAGAAATACACGTTAATAAAACTACTAATAAATAGCGCAGAGTGTATAGCGATAGCAATATTTCACTATTTATTAGTAACTTTATTTGAAAATATTTCTTTATCAAGTATATTTTAAGGAAAAGGTCAGTCATTGGGGGGAGGGGGATGGCCAACAATTGTACCGATTACCCTAGTTTGTAAAATTTTTAAAATTTACTTTTTCCCAGATTTGCTGCAGTTCAGGGAATTCTGAAAAGTCAGGGAATTTTAAAATGGCTAGGGAAAGTCAGAGAAAACCTGAAAGAGTCAAGTTTAACATTATATGTGTACGTCCATATTGAAACGTACCACTTTGTCGATATGGAGTTATGCATCGGGCCAATATTTCCAGATGAATTCTCAACATTAAAAAAAAAATTGAACCCTCTAGCTTCAAAAATAAGGATGTGAGACACTCAAAGTTCGAAGTCTGCGAAACAGCATTTCGAGAAAATCACATTTTAAGTTTTCATTTAAAAAAAAATTAAATTCCAGTTAAAAGTTAAATATATGTTGTTTTAAAAAGCTCAGTAACAACGTAGAGAATAATATAAGATACCAGTTATATATTGTAACTTTTAAAATAATGATCACATATTTCGGTTTTTGTTATAATCGACAAAGTGGTCTGTTTTGAAACATCGCTTATTTTGTGGAGTTCCAGTTTGAAGTTACAGTTCAAAGTTTGAAGTTATAAGTTCGAAATCCTATTCTTAATGAAATTAGAAACTAATAAAACCAAAAAACAATCTTGAAGGTAAAATAATTAAAAAGTTATCGCACATAATTCTGAACAAAAATTTCTATCTAACCTGCAACTTTCATAAAGAATATTTCTTCAACTGTTTGATCATTTTACCCAAGAACACTTCAATGAATTAGTTTCTAAAAATAGTCCACGTCTTAACAATTTTAAAAATTTTATTGTGAGAAACTGAAAAATTGGTAGTTATGTGAAAAAACTGACCCAACTTGACTTTCGTAAAGTGCAAGTTTTGTTTCACTTCACATTTCTTTCACTTCCCTTCGCTTTTGAGACATATTCCTCGTGTCCATTGATTAAGAAAAGGTTGAACTATCATACTACATTGAAAACCAAAAATCTTCAATTTCTGCCTTAGTTATAAAAACGCAAATATGTATCTCGGAAACTGGAATCGACAAAGTGGTCTGTTTCAATATGGACGTACTAGGGTGATCCAAAAATGCATTGAAATTTTTTTTCAAATTTTCATGCATATCGCCCCCAAATTTGTTTGAATCCACAAAAAAATAAATGCGTTAAAAAAAATGATATTTAGAGCTTCCGCAAGCCCCATGAAGTTTAACATGTATTTCCCATAAGAAAAAAATACGTTTTTGAAAATTTTATTCAGAATCGTCAATATTAGGTGAACTGAGTTGAAACTGAACATTTATCTTCACAATAAGCCATAGAGTACGAATAAAAAATTACTTATTAAATATCACCCTCATAAGTCTGTTTTATAGGGTCCCAAAAAAACTCCACAAATGAAAAATTGGGTTTTGCGAGTTTTTGGCGCTAATTATGATTTTTTTGCAGTTTTTTAAATACGAATTGTTTCTAATACATAAAATAATACTTTATATTGATAGTTAGATGTTTACATAAATTGTTTAAAAAATTTATTATTGTTTTTAGCAATTTTCTCTTAGAATAGAGTTAGAAAGTCGCGGTTTTTTCCGAATTTTTCAACATTTTTTCAATTTTTCAATTAGAGCGAGGCAATGATCAATTAAAGTTAAGAGAAATAATTGTTTAAACAATTTATTATTATTTATAACAATATTCTCTTAGAATAATTCTAGGAAGTTGCGGATTTTTTCTAAAATTTTCCACTTTTTGTCCACTTTTCAATTAGAGAGAGGTAATAATTAATTCAAGTTAAAAAACATAATTGTTGAAATAATTTATTACTATTTTTAATAACACTCTCTTTCAATAATGCTAGTGTTGCGTTTTTTTCTGAAAGTTTTAACTTTTTGTTCACTTTTACTCAGAGTGAGGTAATAATTAATGCAATTTAGCAAACATAATTCTTTAAACAAATTATTATTATTTATAACTATCTTCTCCTATAATAATGCTCGAAAGTTGCGGTTTTTTCTGAAATATTCCACTTTTTGTCCATTTTTCGCTTAGAGTGAGTCAATAATTAATTCAATTTAACGAACATAATTTTCTAAACAAATTATTATTATTTATAACTATCTTCTCCTATAATAATGCTCGAAAGTTGCGGTTTTTTTAAATCTAGAACTTTTTGTCCACTTTTAAATTAATGCCAGTTAACAAGCAAAATTATTTAAACAATTGTTTATTGTCTATAACTATCTTCTCTTAGATTAATGCTAGAAAGTTTCGCTTTTTTCTGAAATCTTCAGTTTTGCTTTGAATTTTTAGTTATGAACAAATAATAAATGATCATCAACAGGAATCATTTTTAAAATAGTATTCTATTTTTTCAAAGTGGAGTGTTTTTACTTTCTTGCTAATGTTTTAAAAACATTAATTTAAATAAAAAGGCTCTCTTACAGTAGAGATAAAAACAAAGGATGGAATAATTAGGAGTAGGTGGGAGAAGTAGGTCCTACCCTGTAGAAAACATGTTGTCATCGATGATAATATACATATATATAGAGATAAAAAAGGACTCAATCACATAATTAATTAATTATAACATTGCTATAATTACATAATTAATTGGTTGTAAAATAATATTATTAAAAATAATAAATTGTTTAAACAATTATGTTTGTTAGCTTGAAATCATTATTACCTCACCCTAATTGAAAAGTGGACAAAAGTTGGAAAATTTTAGAAAAAACCGCAACTTTCTAGCATTACTCTAAGAGAATATTGATATAATAAATACCAAGTTGTTTAAACAATTATGTTTGTTAACTGGCATTAATTGTTATCTCACTAAGTGAAAAGTGGACAAAAAGTTAAAAATTTCAGAAAAAACTGCAACACTCTAACATTAATATAGAAGATAGTTATAAACAATAATAATTTGTTTAAACAATTATGTTTACTAAATTGTATTAATTATTACCTTACTCTAAGTGAAAAGTGGACAAAAAGTTGAAAATTTCAGAAAAAACCGTAACACTCTAGCATTATTCAAAGAGAGTATTATTAAAAATAATAATAATTTGTTTATACCATTATTTTTGTTAACTTGAATTAATTATTACCTCTCTCTAGTAACACGTAACACTCTAGCATTATTCAAAGAGAGTATTATTAAAAATAATAATAATTTGTTTATACCATTATTTTTGTTAACTTGAATTAATTATTACCTCTCTCTAATTGAAAAGTGGACAAAAAGTGGAAAATTTTAGAAAAAAACGCAACTTTCTAGCATTATTCTAAGAGAATATTGCTATAAATAATAATAAATGGTTTAAACAATTATTTCTGTTAACTTTAATTGATTACTACCTCGCTCTAACTGAAAAGTTGAAAAAATGTTGAAAAATTCAGATAAAACCGCGACTTTCTAACTCTATTCTAAGAGAAAATTGCTATAAACAATAATAAGTTGTTTAAACAATTTACTTAAACATCTAGGTATCAAAAGAAAGTAATACTTTATTTATTAGAAACAATTTGTATTTGAAAAATCGCAAAAAAATCATAATTAACGTCTAAAACTCGCAAAAGACAATTTTTCACTTATAGGGTTTTTCTGGGACCCTATAAAACAGACTTATGGGGGTGATATTTAAAAAGGATTTTTTGATTTGTATTCTATGGCTAATTGTAAAGAGAAATGTTGAGTTTCAACTCGATTAACCTAATATTAACGATTCTGAATAAAATTACCAAAAACATCTTTTTTTCTTATGGGAAATACGCGTTAAACTTAATGGGGCTTGCAGCATCTCTAAATTTAATTTTTTCAAAAAAAACGCACTTATTTTTTTATGCATTCGAACAAATTTGGGAGCGATATGCATGAGAATTCGAGAAAGAAATTTGGACCATCTTAACGTACACATATGATTATAATTACAATAATTATAACGTCAGACAACGGTCAGTGAAAATGAAAGATTGGTCAGTGAAAATTCAGGGAAAGTTAGGAAATTTTGAAATTGGGATGTTGTAGCAACCCTGTTTTTTGAGGTTTATAATAATGAGATTTTCTCCTCGAAAAACTCAAAATATTAAAATCTTACAAGATTTTTGAAAATTGAGCATATTATGTAGATTACGAAAAAAAAAATTAGCGATTTTTCCAAAACTCTGAGAATAGCGAATTCTTAAATCTTCACTCAGAGAAAAAGTTGTCTTGAAACAAAAGTATCGTCCTCTTGCATGTTTTGAACCACGTGAATTTGAATTTGCTTCCAGATTAGGTGAAGTTTCTCACAAAAGGACTATGTTTGCTTATGTTTGCTATAAAAGAATTCCTTTTGAAACATATGAAAATCCTCTTAACCTTAAATTTAAGAGGAAATTCCATTTGTTTCAAGAAACATCCTTTTGTCGCAAGAGGACATTTCTCTGAGTGTTAAATGCTCATCCCGGGGAACCTCAGGATATTGATCAATCTATTTCAAATTGTACACATGTTAAGGGACTCAAAATGAAGCTTTTCAGTGCTAGGCTGTTTGTGATTTCTAATTTTTTTGTTTGGACCCTTCTGTACTCAAGAATATGAAAGATATTGACGCTAAGAGATGTTAGATTAAGTACTCTGAGACATTCTGATTTTGTTGAGTTGTTTCGGTTCGGTTTTGTCGGCATTGTTAGGCATTTGCGTAGGATACAATATTAGTTGAGCGAGTCGTGTAAGAATGATCGCGAGGAGATTGGGACTGGGCTGTGATGGATAGGTCAAACGTCAGTGGACGGGGAGAACTCGAGCCCCGAATGGGGTCCGGACACCCCACCAAACACTCCTGTCACTCCGTCACACAAGACCTCCAAGGACCATCACAGGCAGTGGAAGGACTCGGACAAGTCTGAACCAGAGCCAACAACCTGCTTAGGTCAGCATCAGCATCATCACCACCGACTTCATCGCCACAACCATCATCAACACCATCACAACCATAACCATCTTCCCAATTCCGAAAAAAAATCATCATCCAGTTCCCAAGGCGCCTGTGATGTCCGAACATCAAATGATTCGTCATCGATGTATTCGTGCTACCATGCGCATTGGTGCGCTGCTTCAACCCCATCGACTCCTTCTCCCAGTCCCACCCGTGCAAGTTCCTCCCTTTCCTTCTCATCCAACTCTAGCAGTGATGAAGATGCTAGATGGCAACAGGCGGCTCATCATCGGAAAGCCGATAATACACATCGACGCTCTACGTCCAATTGCAAATCGCTCGTTGATGACGAAGACGTGGACACTGAGGACACTGAAGACAACAACCAAGACCAAGACCAAGACCATAGTGGCAATTTGCCCAATCCAGGTACCCATCCCATCACCACCTTCTCAAACCCCACCACGTCGAACAACCCTTCTTCCTGACATTGACATTCGACGTGGCTGCAGAAAGCAGCTCGTCAAACCCTTCGTACTTTGTGTCCTGTGCACCGTGGACAATCATTTAGCTTTAGCTATTTAATAGTTGACCTTCATCGTTCCAATATTCAATTTTCCAGATCTGTCGTAGGAGAGGTTGTCCTGTTCTGATAGTGATACTCGCGCCTTGTATTATTTTATTCTTAGATTCCTTAGTCTAGGTTACTTAATATTAGGGTGGTCCTTATTAACCCAGCAAAAAGAAATTTATTAAAAAGAATTGAAAAGAATTTAGAGAGAATCTTCTGAATCTCGTTATGCAGCAAACGCGAATTGGCGCTCAACGCCAATACTTTGCAATTCGACAGAGCGAAATTGAAATTCTCAATCTCTATTCGTGAGAATTCGAAGCATGAGCCGAACTCGGTCAATTTTTTGGAATCCGTGAGCTCGAATTCGTCTGAATGACTGTTTATTTCACGTTAATTGAGCGTCCGGATTCCAGAACGTCCTTAGCGCTCGGGCTCGCTCTGCCACTACCCCATAAGTTGCTGAAACGCGGAAAAATTTCCCAAAATGACCAACTTGGGAACTTCACCGCGCAAAAAATATAACAATGTGCGACTCGACGTGCCGCACAACCTTTATTTCGAAATTTTTTAAATAAAATTGATAGTTTCTTTTACTAAAAATTAAAAACCGGAAATTTTCATTGTACGGAAATCAATTACTTTTTAAACTAAACTCGCGAAAACTCGGCTTCTGTTCGACGAAATGATCTCGTTTGCAACATAAAAATTATTGCAAACTATTACCGCTAGGAATCGATTCCTCAGACTTTGACGGAAAAAAGTCTGCAGAGAAGTTTCGCGGACGAAAAACTTCCCGTGGCAAAGTTGTTCCTTGATGTTTAAGGAAAACTTTGACAAAATTTGAGTCAAATCTTTCTCTTTGTTTAAAAGATACGAGCGATTTTTTATTGCCGCGCACGTACTCAAGTCGACCGGCGCGGTCTCACCGACGAAGTCGTCGCGAGTGAGAAAGAGACGCCGAGATACGAGCGCCAACTGGAGCTTCGAGGACACTATGCGCTCGATCGATATCACTTATGTGTATAACACGTCTGGATATTCATATTCTTTATTGCTCACATCTTACGTGCTAAATAATACAAAATGATGCTCACGAGTGAAAAATAAGTACATTTCAATAATGAAACATTTCATATAAAATTAAATATCTCAGATTTAATACACGTAGTTACAATAAGATTAGAAAAAACGAGATTGGGAACAAAAGCAATGGAATGAATAGTTTCCAATTATAATAAGTAGAATAATAAATAAAATATGACTACATAGTTCTCTAATTAAAGCTTTTATTCCGCTTTCTTTGGCGCCTTTTTTTTGTAACCGACTTTGCAGGAGCTTTACTTTTTAGCTTACATTCATCGGGACTTTTCTTTTTCTCTTCGTTAATATTTTTCTTTTTCTTCAACTGAACGGGCATTTTCTGAAACAATTCATAGTAATATTTTTTCATTTCCAGGTTTTGAAAGACAAATGCAAAATTCCGAAAGAAGTAGCGATCAGCAAGACAGTAAGAATCGAATACTTCCCAAACAGTTAAATCAATTTGTATTATGAATATCTCAGCGAATCGGTGACTTTTGTGCTGGACATTAAAATCGACGCGAAAGATGTGTTCGAAAAAGATTTACCAAAATGTGAGGCGTCCGGAATATCCAAAGAGAAATCGTATAACGTCGAGTCACTTTTTCAATATTTGAGCCCGGAAATGAAAAAATATTACCATGAATTGTTTGAGAAAATGCCCGTTCAGTTGAAGAAAAAGAAAAATATTAACGAAGAGGAAAAAAAAAGGATGAAGCATTGAAAAAGAAAAGTCCCGATGAATGTGAACTGAAAAATAAAGCTCCTGCTAAGTTGGTTGCCAAAAAGGCGACAAAGAAAGCGGAACAAAAGCTTTAATTAGAGAAATATGTAGTCATATTTTATTTGTATGTATTTATTTATACTCTCTCCCTTTTACGGGTTTGAGAGTCTGAACGTACCTTTACAGAGTTTATAAATCCAACCACTACAATCTTTCTTTCCTTCTTATTGTCTCTACTTCAGAGTCTATCTTTCACTTTAACTATTATATCTACTCCTTACATCACATTACACATTACACAGGATAACGGAAGCCCTTCCAAACCCCATTCAGCCACTCTCGTTTCCTTAACAAACTAAAAAACTTCTCCCACTCTACTCTCTCCTTTTTTCTCTCTCATCCCGTCCTGTCCCCCTTCACACTACTTCCCTTCACACACTTTACTCCTCACGTCTGTCGCTCGCCAAGCTAGACTTTTCTTCCTCCGCTTCTCTCCCTTCTGTTCCTGCCACCACCATGCCGCCCATGTCCTCGCTCCATCGCCAGTATGTCTCTCCAACCTTTGCTTCCAGCTTTCTCAGCATCACTTTCACTCCTGTCGCTTCGATTCTCTTTCTCTCCCTCTCCAGCCAGTCCTGTATCTCCTCCTCTCTCTCTGTTAAATCGTCTTCCAGCCACAGTCCTGATCCCTTTAGCTTACTCCTGCTTCTCAAGATTTCCTTCTTATTCTCCGTCGCCTTCAGCCTCAGCACTCTTCCTCCTTCAATTCTCCATGATTTCTCCACTCTCGGGATTTTCTGTATCCAGGCTGCTATTGTTCCTGCCACATTCGTCACCTCATTGTCTTCCGCCTTCACTCCCAGGACTCTAATATTTCTCTCTCTCCATACTCTCTCTTCTTTCTCCTTCTTCAGCTCCTCCCCATCCAGTTTTCTCATCTGTTCCTTCCACGTTCTCTGATCCTCTTCCGTTTGGCAT
>JBAGKK010528687.1:0-12711 GCA_037177015.1 Euceroptres primus | reverse complement strand
TTAAAAATATTCCAAAAACAGGTAAAAATTATTAAAAATATGGAAAACATCTGTGATTGCGCGATTTATTTGATATTTATTATACATCTTCAATATATCCTCTCGTTTAATAAAATTTTAAATTAATAGTTCGATAAATATGACATTTTTTAAAACATATTGTGTAAAAATAGTGATTATTATTGACTGCTATTTGGAAATACTAATGAGAAATCGATTTTCAACTACATGAAAATCTTCGTTCGCCTATAATTAACAAATCTACGTCATATTTTGAACAGTTTGAATCACGCTCTTCGAGTTTTATCTTAAAATAGCAAAATCGTAAAACCTGACACAAAACTTGGGGACAGACTTTGGACCGATTTTTCGTATCTTTAACTGTAAAATATTTAACTTATCACTCCACAATCATCCTTTTCAACTAATTTTAATCGATTTTCATAAGCCTAAATTATTAAAGAAAATATTTTTGATATTATTTAGCAATTTTCTATTTTAAATTTGTCGTTTGGGACATCACGTAACCTGAAATTTTTCAAACATTTTTATATATAATTTCTAATCGAAGTCGTCTAAAATTTTGAAAAATTTCTAAATTGTGCCCTGATATGATTACTTTGCTCAGATATATTTAGAAAAAAATTAATTAATCACAGGATATGTGAAAAATGATAGGGATTTAAAATGGTCAACTTTTTGGCAATCACCCATAAACAATTCAAAGTTTATAAAATTTAAAAAAATTTCAGGTGCTTATAAAATTGGACCATAACTTTATTGAATCATATTTAAGATGTTTGGAATTTTCGATTTTAAATAAAGATAAAACTTTAATGCTCATAACACCTTAAAATTTGTTTAATTTTAGTTTCTTTGAAACCTTTCATGTCACTTTTTAAAGTCAGAGGTGAATGCGTAATATAATAATAAATGATAATAATAATAATAATATAATAATAACACTAGTTTAGAAAATTAAAAATTTTTTCTGCTCACCACATCTTAATATGATTTTTTAAAATGTATTTTGGCCCACTAAACACGAAAATCACACACAAAATTTTTTTTATAGAAGGGTTTTCGACATATCAATGTTCGAATTTTATTTTCAATTTTCAAAATTGTTCCGCCGATTTTGAGTATATCTCGATTTCTAATTGACCAATTTCCCTAAACGATCACTCAAATTGAAGGCAACTGAATCCTGTACAACTTTCTATTGTAAAGTTTTCAGATCGGCCCAGTAGTTCAGAAGCTAGCGATTTTAATAAGTTGAAAATATTTGCGATTTCTATTCTTCCCAGGACGATATGTGAATTTTCGACTTTGATTTTTGCCAAAAAATCCAACTTTTTCAACTTATTAAAATCGCTAGCATATGAACTACTCGGCCGATCTAAAAATTTTAGAATAGAAAGTTGTAGAGGATTCAATTGCCTTCAATTTGAGTGCTCGTTTAGGGAAATCGGTCAATTAGAACTCGATATATACTCAAAAACGTCGAAACAACTCTGAAAATTGAAAAAAAATTTTGAACATTGATATCTCGAAAATGCTTCAATAAAAAAATTTTTGAGTGATTTTCGTCAAAATACATGGGAAAATTATAGTGAGATATGGTGGGCAAAATGGCCGTAAACTAGTGTAATGAATGATGAATTATGAATAATGCAATGAATAAATATCTTAAAGTGATAAGTTATTGACTATTCTAACAGCAAACTATGTACATTTGTATCATCAAAATATATTAGATTCCCCTAAATTCAGAAAAAAGAAATCTTAAATTAACAACAGTTTATTTGCAAGAATCATTTCAGTCGAATACAATCCATGCAAAAGCAAGCAAATGTTAATAATTCATAATCTCACTTACTTCACTTATCCGGCAATTACAACTGAACTTTGAAATTCCGAAATTATCCTATTCTTAGAATCGTCATAACAGATAAAATTCGAATCGCTTAATGTATATGATGGAAATATCCTCGCCACGAGTTTGTCGTTAAAACCTTTTCATTATATCATTTCGTTCCTCTTAAGTGGTGAAAGTCGTGATAGGTTCTCTGATTAATTTCGAACATTTACAACTTTACACTGATTGAGGTTGTTATTGCGCCTGCAGATGTTGAAGTAACAAACGTTCGTTTTCTGCTTTTACTGCCAATTCTAGAACAATGGATCTAAATTCCGAAACTATTGTCAGGTCATCTTTATTACCTTTCCAATAATATGGGGCCAGTTTTTATTCGAAAGTGAATTGAATTCATAATATTGAAACTATATTACAACTAAATAAAAAGACTCATCTATAGAATCAGGTTCGTTCATTTATTTAGGATCAGTTGTGCAATAAATGTTATTAACATTCATGTCTAGTTGGATAAAAACTAAAGTAAAACCAAGACATTTTTCACCGACATCGAAAATTCGTATTTACTCACGTCACTCAATTTTCATTTTTCCATGTTGCATTTTCCTGACAAGAAAATCGCAGACAACTGATTAAATCCTCCAGTGTAAGGAGTGAGAAAAAATGTTAGTCATACAAATTGCATCTCCCATATTTACAGGTTTGCTGCTGTGTGTTGCTTTTTTTTTTCTCGTAATCTAGCTTTCCGACCGGTGTTGTAGACGGAGGAACGCTGTTCACGTTGATTATCTCGCGAGAGAGAAAAACCTAAATAGAAGGAAAGAATTATAATTGAAAATGCCAGTCCCAAGGAATACATTCTTAGTTCTTATCCTTCATTACCTTTTTATACTTCGCTGCGTGCTCCATCGAGCGCGTGCCAGTATCGCGTTTAATACAATAAGCAACATTATTAACAGTTCAAGTTGCTTTACAGAAATAAGCGAAGAAATATTCGCGCAAATGCTGAAAAGCTTTTCCCCAGATCCTTGTTTTTTTTCCATTTCCAATAAAAATTAAATTGAAAAACTGGTGGTATATGTTCTGGTAAAACTTTCTTTTGATTTGCGTAACGTTAATTGCAACTTTAATTGTTTCTTCTATGATAAATTAAATTAAAACTGTAATTGCAATTTTAATTGATTTAATTTCAATTTATAAGACTATCTTGAAATGAAAAACTTAATTTAAATTAATTAAAAAAAAAATCAGTTCAAATTAAAATCTCAATTTAAACCTCGATTACTTCGCTAAAATTTGTTTTTTTCATCAAAATGTCTGAGATAGCCACTCATTATGCGTATATAATCTTTGCGAAAACTCAAAGCTTTGAAGAGTGTGACACGAAAAAAGGTGAAAAACAGCGCTCTTGGAAAAGGGCACTTGAAAACAGATTCGCCGGGCGAATAATGAACGTTCCATCTAATAGGGTAAAGCTCATTTCAGTTTCCTGATAGACACGTTTTTTCGTGTCATTTTTTTCGTCAAAGCGCGTAAAATACCACCATAGAAGAATTTTTGCATTGCGACAACAGAAATTGTTAAGGGAAATTTGTAGCTCTTAGCGTGCACATTTATTTATTATTTAATTTTTAACATTTTTATTATCATTACTCGCTTTTATTTTTTTCTTATTGCATGAATTGAAAAACTGGTACATCAAAGGATTGTGTATTTCATTTTTTTTTTCATTCAAAAAGCACGTTCACTAATAGTAGATCTATATAAAAACACTCGGAAAAAATATTCACTGTGTTTAATCACTCACAATCCATTTTTACTTTTGAGTAGATCTAAAAAAAGCGTATTGCTTTTGCGGTTGAGAGTTGAAAGAGCTACCGAGAGTTTAAATGGCTGAAATAGAAGGACATAGAATACTGCGAGAGGGTATGAGAAACATTGAATGAAACAAGAGATGATAGGGAGTGTAATATGTATAGAGTATACTGGCATGAGTTTTGAAACTTTCAATCAAAACCCTTTGAACGTCATATTCCGCTTGTCCAATGTCCATTCTCGAATGGTGTAATATTCACAATTTCCTTCAATTTGATTATTATACATTTTATGCCTCTATCATAATTGCAGTGATTTTCATTTTAAAAATGCCTTAAAATAGATAAATTTTCCCATTTTGAAATCAAAAACAAAACTTTTTACAAATGTACTTTTCCCTAAAAAGAATAATTTGAAATTGCAAAAGGATTATCTAGCAAATTCGTCTTTATCAGTAGAAAACTTGAAACCTCTGACACATTGAGCATATATTTAAATCTCAAATTGTTAACAAGTCCTATAATTAATGTGGCTACGTGGGAAACTTAGTCGTAAAAAGTGCCTCATTGGAATTCATAATTAACATTTTAAATTTAATACGCGAGCTTAAACTTTGTGGAAGTAATTTTTTTATGATATAGTTTCAACGCGTCGTGATTGCATCGAAGCATCGTGGTACAAACCTTCTCTAATTAGCTAAGTTTTCGCTTTTGCACAATCGTCTGTGTGCAATGTGCATGCTACGCGGTGTAGGAGGGCCAAAGTACAAAGCTCTCCATAAGTGGAAGAGTGATGAGCATGCCGTCGAATTAATTAGATGTACATGTAAGCTCGAATGGTATGCTATACTCGCGTGCAATAAAACGAAATTATAGCTACAAAGTTCATTTTAACGCCGGGAGATGTAACAATTACTGGCGCCCGTCTCATCGCGTAGATGGAAATTAAATACAAGTACGTACCCATTGCTTTTTGTTCCAAGTAAATTTTAATTCGAAAATACACTCTACAATGAAAAACCTGTTTAGTTGCTTTAAATGAAACTCGAGTATGATATGAGCCAGGAAAATTTATTCCATTCAACGAGGTATATTTCGCTGCATCCTACCACATTTCCATATACTTCAATGAAAGCAAAATTTATAATGGAAATAATTTAAAATCAAGTGAATTTAAATCAATTCCGTGTTAGAATATTCTTCACTTATTTTTAAATATTTTATCTTGAATAGTATTTGAAAACATCGTTTGAATTCTTTTTCGAAAAGAATTTTTAATCTCTTCAGTGGAGGGAATTTATTTCATTTTACTGAACAAAGGATAAAAAATGATTAAATCACCTTTTCATTTCTACAGAGCGTTTTTAATGCTTTTTTTATTATTTACTTGGTGATAGTGGATTTTATGGAACAAAGATTCTAATATTTAATCATTTTTATTCAGTCATCAAGTTTTGATTGAAGGTAGATTTTTTTACAGAAAAAGGGATGATGTTATTTTATGATGAAGGCAATAGTAAAAGATTATTTTTTACATACCGTAGAGTCGGGATATTAGTTACAACTTTTACGTATTTTTTTTAGGTTTTTTAACTTCACGCACAAGTAAATTTTCCCAGCTTTTTCATTTTTATAGATAGAGGACTCAATTCTGAAGAGAAATCAATAATTTTTAGATTTTTAAATCATTTTCTACTTATTAATTACACAGTCAAAAAAAAATTAAATTTTTTTGTACCCAAAGATTGGACTAGGATTTTGGCGCCTTAAAAACGAATCCGTTGTCCACATTTTACCTATACGTCAGGATTTCGAGATACCCTAACCTAAAAGTGAAAAAATGGCCATTTTCAGCAATATTTGTAACAATATAACACGAGCAGCGATTTTTTTCCTTAAAACTGCTTAAGCCTTCATTTATTACTTCTTTTTACCTTTCATTTCCATTTTGGATCATCCCGAACCGATTTTTTCTCTCTCCGAGATATGGCACATTAATCATTTCAGTTTCACACTGAAAAACTAGCAAAGAAGGCGAAGAAAGCGAATAAAATTGTGTTATTCGATTGAGAAAGGGTTTGGTATCTCAAGGTTTTTGAGTTTGCTAAATTCGAATTTGCGCTCTGATTTACAAAATTCAAGATGGCGGATCTAATATGGCGGATCAAAATTTTAAGAAATACTTGATTCTGTACAAGACTTGAATTTTGAAAATCTGAGCTCAAATTCGGATTCAGGAAACTCAAGAACCTTTAGACACCAAACCCTTTATCAATCGAATAACACAATTTTGTTCGCTTTCTTCGCCTTCTTTGCTAGTTTTTCAGTGTGAAACTGAAATGGATAATGTGCCATATCTCGGAGAAAAAAATCGGTTCGGCATGATCCAAAGTGGAAATGAAACGTAAAAAGGAGTACTAAACGATGGCGTAAGCAGTTTTAAGGGGAAAAAATCGCTGCTCGTATTATATTGTTTCAAACATTTCTGAAAATGGCCATTTTTTCATTTTTAGGTTAGGATATCTCGAAATCCTGACGTATAGAAAAATTTGGAGAACGGATTCGTTTTAGGATATCAAAATCCTTCGGGGCCACCTAATCCGGTCTTTGGGTACAAATTTTGTCGACCTGTGGTATCATTGTTTAATAATTAACTTCTATTTGGAATTATTTCATTAACTTTTTGAGAATACTTTCTGATGGTAAAGTATAAAAAAAAGTTTAATTAACCCGTTAACTGTGTACACGGAAAGGAATTAGCATGGAATCAAGAAAATATTGGTCTGAATACGGACGATACAATATTTTCTTGATCCAAGAAAATTTTTCTACTCTCAAAAAAATGTACTTGAATGAAAAAACTTACTTTTCTGTAATCAAGAAAATGTACTTCATTACAGAAAAGTAAGTTTCTTCAGTCAAGTACATTTTCTTGAGACAAGAGAAATTTTCTTGGATCAAGAAAATATTGTATCGTCCGCATTCAGACCAATATTTTCTTGATTCAATGTTAATTTCTTTTCCATGTATAACCTACAAATTTCATGTTTTATGACGATATATGCGTCATGACACAATCAACGGGTTAAGAAATTTGGATTAGTTTGAGATTTATCAAACAGAAAAAAAATAAATATCAACATCAGGGTGGTTCTTATTTGGGCGATGTCCTCAAATCTTCTATGACCACCCGGAAAATTGATCAAGGTATGAAAAAGAATTTTCCTTAAAATTTGAAGGAAATCGAACAATATTAACACGTGCCTCTAGACGACTGAAAATTTAAACGGGAAATAGATAATAATAGAAATACATAAAAATAGATAAAAAATATAAATAGATAAAGATAGGGAAATAGATTTTTTTTAAAACTTTTTTGCAAAAAACTCAAACTTTTTTCACGTTCACAATAATTTATTTAAAATTCTCAAGCTTTGCGTTGTTGTAGTACATAATAATAGGTTCAAAATCTAATTTTTACCAATTCTTTTGACAATTTTTTCTCTACTTGCAAGCTTACAAGAAACTGGAAACATCATGTAATAGTGGTATATTTATTGGACTTGCAAGTGGAGAAAAAATTTTCAAAAAAATTGATAAAAATTAGAGTTTGAACCTATTATTATGTACTGCAATAACGCAAAGTTTGAGAATTTTAAATAAATTATAATGAGTGTGAAAAAAGTTTGAGTAATTTTTAGAAAAAATTACATGTATTTCCCGTTCAAAATTTCAGTCGCCTAGAGGCACATGTTATTATTGTTCGATTTCCTTCAAATTTTGAGGAAAATTTTTTTTTATACCTTGATTAATTTTCCGGGTACTCATCGAAGATTTGAGGACTTCGCCCAAATAAGAACCATCCTAATCAACATTAATTTTAACGAAATATATTTTTAGAAGGATATAATTTATTTCACATCCATCTAAGATTCTAAGGTCACATCTAACCATTTAATTTACGGGCCACCCCCAACTGAGCAATTTAACTGATTCATAATCTATAACTTAAGTGGTACAAATTTTCCTCTGGAAGCAAAAAAATTAACTCCATATTAAAATATTAATTACAGATAACTTTTTAGAGATAACATTTTTTTCTTATAATTGATGTTAAAATCTTCAAAATGCAGCACAGAAACTCGATTCTATCATCGATTGAGCTGCAAAATCGAAAATAATAGAAACTGAAAAGTGAAGTTAGGTTTCTGACAGGTATCTCCATATTTTGTACAGTACAGTTTTAAAGACTATCAATTAATGTCAAATATTATTTCAACTTAGCTTTTTAAAAAAGAAATAATTAAAAAAGAAACAAATCCCCGACTGCACAGAACTGAAAGATTAGCACATATCATAACTTGCTGAACCAGCCGAATAATACCGCCGACCTTGAAATTTTCATATATCACCTTTGAACTAATTAATGAAAACACAAACTCTTCTTTATTAATGAAATTCCTTTTACCTCTTAAATTGCGAAGAAAAACACGGGCAATCGAGAATTTTTTATTACTTTTAAACTATTAAACTGGTACAAAGTTTGGAGGTCTAACCAATTTTTTAAAATGCACCCTCATATTAAAACATTTTTCAATGCTTGTACAGAGGTCGCATAAAATTCCACCCTTATCTTCAGTAAAGTAGAAATTCTTCTGAATCTTATATGCTAAGAGATTATTATTTTGATTCAAATTATCATATTGAAAAACATATTTAAAGTGAGTTGTACCTATTAGCCCCACCGTTCGCGAATAGCTCCACTATGCGGTATAAGATAAAATTCTTTTCATTTTAAGAAGGCAGAAAATAAAAATTTATTTTCTTAAAATTATTGCCACAATATTCATAATTTACTCGTATCAGTAGTACATTTTACTAAAGTTGATACAAGTTTGCAGCTAGTTTTCCTATTTAGACAGATTTCGATTCGTAGATATTATGAATGTCGATAGTGGTGTGACTGTTTGTTATTTTTGATGCTGATGAGTACTATTCTGAAAATAAAAGGAACATTTGCGAAAGAGTCTTCAAACGAGTTTGTTGATTTTCTCTTCTCGAATACGCGACTTTAACGAGGCAAACTCTCAGCGACAATTGTGGAAATCAAGTTAGCGTAACGCAATTTTGACCCTGGCCTGAAGACTATGAGGTGGGGATTTTCCCAAGAGAGAGAACTAGAAATATTCGTTTTGCTCGAGTTTCTACCTGCTCCTGAAATACTGTCCTTTTTAGAACAAAGTTTCATTTGGGTCAGAGGGAAATCGTTACAAACGAGAATTTCACTTCACCCAAAGTAAATCCTTTGATGAAAGGGTGCCCTGAAAAAAAATGGTTTAGCTGCCCCAGCTAGATGTTTAGCTGGATTTCGTCTTCTAAGAAAATATAGGTAAATATAGGCTAGATAATTTCTAGATGGAAAAATTTAGTTAAAACAGCTAGATATTTAGGCAACACAGCTAGAAATTTAGGTAACACAGCTATATTTTCTTAGAAGACGAAATCCAGCTAAACGTCTAGCTGGGACAGCTAAACCATTTTTTTCAGCGTGCAAATATTTTTGTTTCTCAAATATTATAGCCTTTCCATATTAGCATACTTTGTCGAAATGTGGATATTGTACCTCAATCTCGGTACTATTCGCAAAAATTACAGAACAGAAAAAAACGAAAGCTTTTTTATGTTGTATGTAGTTTGTTATCAAAATTTTGTGAAAAAATGAAACCAACTCCATATTTGAATCTCTGTTTCTCTGCGAAAAGAGAAAGCTGATTCAATCATTTTTTACCCTTTGCTTTCCTTCATAGTAAAATCTGATAATCACCGCCCTTGAAATACTTTTTGATACAGGTTACTTAAAAACCAAATGCAGTGCAATAATTTTCATGTAAAATAAAATCAAACTCAAAAAATCTGATCAAATTTTTTTGGCTGAATAGAGTTATTTTTATAACCTAATCATTTGTAGAATTCTTCAAATTAAATAATAACACTCGCGGAAGGCAAAGTACTGCACAATCATGTCGAAGGTTCTTGTCTAATAAAATATGTTTTTATCCCTTTTCGTGAATGTGTCAGTAATTAATCGGAGAAGCTTCGTAAGAGGAATTGCAACAATTTCGAAGTGGAACGTGCAAGAGGGAATTTAATGTACGGTTGGCATTAAGGTGCAAAAGTACACGGCATCGTTACGCGTTACGACGTATCCTTACTTACTTGGTCAATTGCTACCTGCATATATGTATCCACAGTGGACTGAAATTCTTCGAACACTTTCATGGAAAAGGACATCTCTGAAGGCGATTTACGACGGGGCAATTGGCGGCTTGAAATTGCGGGGCTAATTATCCTTACGCGATCTCCGAGGAAATTACGTTACCGGAGAGTGACTCTCGGTGTTAGTCGCCCTCGCCGATCTTCTTTAACGTTTTAGTTACTTTCTTTACGAGCCGGTTTCTTGGCACTCGAGCACGTTAACCCCCTCAGGTTCAAAGGTCATGTCCAGGCGTTAAAAAGCGAGATTCCACTTTTTGCCTCCGCAAATACTGCAGTCTTTACCTTTCATCGTGGTTGCGGCAGGTTTAGCTTTAATCACCCTCAACTTAAACTTCATTTAGAGATTTATTAGAAAATAAAGTGTGAGATTCCAAATTTTTTACGTATCTGAGGTTTAATATATAAAAAAATGTTTAAATATTATTATAAATATCACTGGATGATGATATATTTAATTATGGAATTTTAATTCCGAGTGTTAGGAGATCTTTAAAGTTTAAGTTAGGAGCAAAATAAAAGTCGGAGGTCAAAGTGTAACAAAAATAGTCACTAAATGAACTTCTCCATAGAGACCCTAAATCTCTTAATACCTAGAGGACTGGACGTAATTCTTTTTTTTTAAATCTCCTATTTCTTCGCGCGAAGCCGGACCACTCGAAAGTTCGGAGGGCTACGGTAATTAGTATGTAAAGCTTAAAGTGCTGGGTGCTTTCTGGCTTAAATTAACTGCCTGCTTATAATTTATCCTGAAAGCAGCGGTGGTGTGTCATTAAACCTGAAAACTTCTCTCTCTTTCTCTATGACCTCGGCCTAGAATTCTGGCAAAAGTAAGCAAACTGTAAAAAGGTGCATTACATACAGACAAGGATCCTCGAAATGATAACCCTTCCTGGAGATTTATAAACGCCGAAATTGCTGCAGGATCCGGCGAAATTAATGGGGCTACCCAACAAAATTTACCAGAAAATATTTCTTCAAAATAATAATTACAGAAAGTGAAGAAGCTTATTTTTCTCGAAAACACATTGGTAAATTTAGATGTACATATCAGAATCCAGTTTTATTTTTATTTCCACAGTCTTTCTCTTATCCCTCTATTTTCCCCCTTGTCTAAAGATTTCCCCTTTTTACCCCTTTTTTAAGAAACTTCCCCTTTTCCTAGTTTTTTCCCTCAAATGCAGATTGAATTAATAAAGCCCAATAAGATTCAAATTAATATTTTAGATGCTTTTAAGCATATTTTAAGATTTCCATATTTTAAGTTGCCTTCAAAATGCAACAATTAACAAAAACAATATGGACAATTGATTCTTTGAGAATTTAAATGCAAAACGAAAATAATTTTTAAATTTAAAAATGAGAAGCGTTTAAAATTAAACACTTTTAAAATCAAAGACCAAAAAAGTAAAAAGTTTTTAATTTTAGACCGTTATACTTAAAAAATTTTACTACCAAGCATTCTGAACTGAATATTTTTTAATTTGATGTAAATTTAATAAATTTTAAATTCCGAACGTTGAAGACTGAATGATTTTGATTTTAAATGTTTAGAATTGCACACTATAAAATTAGAAGCCGTCTATATTGTATAATATTTACAATACAAAGGTTGAAAAATTTCAATTTTAAAGATATCAAAATTCGACAGATTCAAAATGAAACATTGAAATGTTTGAATGTGAAAAATTTTAAATTAGTTACCTTTAGGACATTCAGCCACATTTTAGTTCTATTGGGAAGGCTTTTAATTCAAAACTGTTTAATTTTAAATGCTTTTGATGCGACATTATTGAATTTTGAACTATTTAAATTTTAAACGAAACAATTTTTTAAATATATATTTCAAACTTAATTAATTAAACTTTGAACGCCTTGGATTAAACATTTTTTTATTTCAGACTCTTGAAAAGTTAAATTCTCTATTTTTTGAATGATTCTACCTTTATTTGGTCTTTATGATTGTTTTCAATTTGAAATTATATAATTTTGAACTCTTAATTTTTAATTGTTCAATTTCTAAAGTATCCGAGTAAAAAGAAAGTCCCATTGGGATTCCAAAATAAGCACCATAAAAGTATTGGGTATGAGACAAATCAGTACTAAAGTCCCAATGGCTGGAAAAGTATTTTATAAGTCCTCAAAAAAGTTCTACTCAATGGGATTAAAGAACCAAAAAATTCCAGAAAAAATATAACTAAAGTACCCAAAAAGTCCACCTTGATTTTTTCTCTCGAAATTTTCACACGACCTCATGGGATTTATGTTCCAAAAAAGTTCCGCAGAATTGGAACTAAAGTACCAGAAAAGTCCACCTTGCTTTTTTTCGCAAAGTTTTCACAAGCGCTGTTGAAATTTATGTTCCAAAGACGTCCAGCAGAAGTGGAACTAAAGTACCACAAAAGTCCACCTTTATTTTTTTTTCTCGAAATTTTCACAAGTACTTGTGGGATTTAGGTCCTGAAAAAGTCCAGCTGAAAATAAGAAATGGGACTTTTCTGGTACTTTTGTCCCATTTGAGTTAGACTTTTTTAGGACATAAATCCCAGGAGCACTTGTGAAAATTTCGACAGAAAAAATCAAGATGTATTTTTTTGCTACTTTAGCTTCATTTCTACTGGAATTTTTTGGTACTTTTATCCCAAGGGCCCTGGCCCGGAAAATGCATGAGAAAAATGACTATTTTAGTCCGCATTTTTAGACCAAAATAGAGGTTTCCCGGCGTTACCGCCGGGTTTAGATGATGCC
>JBAGKK010528676.1:0-12711 GCA_037177015.1 Euceroptres primus | reverse complement strand
CGGGATAAAAATTACTGAGAAATGCAATGGTAATAAAAATAAATGTAATAAACAATTTTTAAATAGCAAAAAAAGAAGGAAATGAGAAGAACTTTTCTAAAATGTCACAATTGTTTGAAAATTTTGCTGGTGCGAATTCGCACTAGTGTGGTATTTGAGGGTTAATCTTCGTCATAATGATTATTTTTTCCGAAAAATTGTGTTCCGAATGAGCTATTCGTGATGTTATTTTGACTATTTTTTATGCAGATATCGAATTTAAAGCACAGTAAGGTGTAAAAATTCCTATATCCTCTTCTTGAGCGAATAACTTCGCAACCACTGCAGGTTTTAAATATTGCTAGGAATGGTTTTAAAGCTTACATTTCATACTTGATGTTTAAAGTATTTTACATTCTTGTAAGACTGTTTACAGAATATGACGTCCTTTGAATATATATGTTTTTTCTGAGCCAGTAAATATATATATTCAAAATCATTTCAAAATTATTTTGAACATTTTATTGAAATATTAATTTATTGTACTTCCTTAAGGTGTCGAATTTTAAATTAGACACCTTAAGGTGTCGAATTTGGGTCCAATTTTAAATTTGAAAAAGAATAGTATTTGAGACATTGACTGCTTCCTTCAGTTTGCTTTACCTATTTTGGTTAACACTGTCAAAATCAGGTCGGCGGGACAAAATTTCTAACGCGATTTAAAAGAAAACCAAGCAAAGTACGGTGTTTTTTGACAATTTTTAGGTTTCGGAAGACGAAAATCTGGAGGACTAAATTTTTATGGATAATTTCACTGAACACCATGGAAAAGGCTGGTATTAACGTGCATTTTGAAACAAGTTTTAAAATTTGCGTTAATGTATTTTACTTGTAATAAATTATCAAACTTGACGAAAATGACACATTTCGACAGGTCACTTCCAACATATTTTTCCTCTCCTATTTCAGATAAAACTCCAAACTAGCGTTATAGATCATAAATCTAGAATCATAAATCCTCTACTTCATTCTAAATGAGTAACTTTTAATTCATTTTAAAAATGACGTACTGTCGCCATGTTCCACACGTCCGTATGTTTTCAAAAATTATTTCTGGCTTAATGAAAAACAATTTATTGCACTTAAGATATACTTAATATACGTAAATATACTTAAAATATACTTAATACAATTCTTAAAATATTATCTAGAAGGATAAGACATAATTATAGACCAATTAAATAAATTTTCTTAAATGTGACCGCAATCGTTTTTAGATGATCATTCATGGAGTGACCCATATATTTTACAAAAATATTTCTCAGCAGAAAAAATATTTTGAAAATTTTACAATTTTTTTATTACAACTTTAATACTTTGCACTATGAAATAAAAAAATTGCACAATAATGGTGATAAGCTGCTGCGATTCTATAGACATCTATCATAGAAATCAGCAAAAGAAAATTGCAAAAAATTTAATATTCCAAATGTTAATTAAATAAAATTTAAGAAAACATTGAAAATTTCACTATTTTTGAAATATCATCTTTCAACAAAATGTTCAAAATTACTTTATCTTGGGCTCTTTTTTTACGAAATTTTTCTGGCCTTTAAACTATTTACATAAGAGACTAAGTTTTATCTACGATATGATTAAAATTAAGAACAGTTAAGTAGTTACCAAAAAACAAGAGGTGCCACAATTCTGACCAGTAGCAATTCTCATTATTAGCAATGAGAACTCTATCATAGTTTTTTTCGTGATTGATAGAAGTGAATTCGATTTTCAACTTGCAAGGTAGAATTCCCTTCTAGCTGTGGAGATATCCATCCTGAAAATGATGGTTGCTGCTGATCAAGAAGGCTGAGGCACCCCTATTATCCACAAGTTTTCAAAGTAGATCTAGGTCTGGTTTCAAAATGAATTTCCAGATAAATGTCAAAAATGACAATTTTCAAAGTATCAAAGCCCACAAAAAATTTTAAATTGCTTTTTTAACTATTGACATCACGTCCAAAAACCTTCCTGAGGCAACCTAATATCCACAAGTTCTCAGATGAGACCTAAGGGTGGTTTCAAAAACAATTTGTAGATAAATGTCTGAAATGACGATTTTCAAAGTATCAAAGTTACCAAAAAATTTTAAATTGCATTTCTGACTATTGACATCACTTCCGACAACCTTTCTGAGGCACCCCTATTATCCACAAGATTTAAAATTTCCAGATAAATGTCAAAAATGACCATTTTCAAAGTATCAAAGTCCCCAAAAAATTTAGAGTTGCATTTCTGAAAACCTTCCTCAGGAAGGTTATCGGAAGTGATGTCAATAGTCAGAAATGTAATTTAAAATTGTTTGGGCACCTGGATACTTTAAAAATTGTCATTTTTGACATTTATGTGGAAATTCTTTTTGTAACCACACCCAGGTGTAATTTTAAATTCTTATGGATAATAGGGTTGTCTCAGGAAGGTTTTCAGAAGTTTTTTGGGGACTCTGATACTTTGAAAAATGTCATTTTTGACATTTATCTGGAAATTCTTTTTGAAACCACCCCTAGATCTAATTTCAAAACTTGTGGATAATAAGGGTTTCTCAAGAAGGTTGTCGGATGTGATGTCAACAGTTTGAAATGGAATTTAAAATTTTTTGAGGACCTGGATACTTTGAAAATTGTCATTTTTGACATTTATCTCGAAATGATTTTTGAAACCATCCCTAGGTCTGATTTAGAAACTTGTGAATAATAGGGGTGCCTCAGCCTTCTTGATCAGCAGCAACCATTATTTCCAGGATAATGTGCACTACCGGTCAGAATTGTGGTACCTCCTGTTTTTCAATAACTACTTAACTCTTTTTAATTTTAATCATATCGTAGATAAAACTTAGTCTCTCATATAAATAGGTTAAAGGCAAGAAAAATTTTGTAAAGAAGGAGCCCAAGGTGAGGTAATTTTTAACATTTTGTTGAAAGATGATATTTCAAAAATAGTGAAGTTTTCAACGTTTTCTTAAATCTTACTTAAGTAACGTCTGGAATAATATATATTTTGCAATTTTCTTGGGCTCATTTTGAAACTGCCAGTGCCCCACGCCAATGGGGCTAATAACCGGAGTTTATAAGTTTTATGTAAAAATCTTTTGTAACGCGTGTTCTCCTAAATCACAATACATACAAGTCTAAAACTTGGCACAAACATATCTTATGGCTTGAGGAAGGTTTACCCATTAAAAATTTTATACTTCCTCTTCAGTTTTTCGATATTTGTTCAAAATAAAAATGCTAAAAGGAGGATGTGAATGGGAAGGTTTGTTCAAGCAGGATATTTCTCTGACCATTCTTAAGAATCTCCACACATCTGCGAGCCTTGTTTTCCTCAGCATGACAATGTTGTTCGAGACGGTCGGTGTCTTATTTCCCGGCGCTACTCGACCAATCACATGCACTCATTGGTTCACATTGGTTAGAGCAAGACACAAAGCAAAAAATAGTTGTGTCTTACTCTATCCCATAGGCTTCGGGAACCTGGTAACTTTAACCTCAATGGTTTGAGTAAAGTAAACACAGCTGTCCAATGATACTGCAAGATTTATTTTACGACGTGGCTATTTGTACCGCTAGCGGGACGAATAGTGTGGGTATCTTATTTAGCCCGCTAATTGTATGAATATTGAGGGTATGTTATTCAGACAGCTAGTGGGGTGAAAAAGGGAAGTAAATTTATTTAACCGACTAATTTTATTCAGACCGTGTCCATTAGGAAATCAATATGATGGCTTTATTAAATGATATTGAATCGAATGTCATTACTATATAACCTCAATTTCTAAGCTGACAGGTGTGACAGACCTGACAGGTGAACGGTGGCGTCAAGTGGAAAGCGGCGTAATTACGTTTCGGCGGGAAATTTAATATCACTCATGGGTAAAAATCAAAAAATCAACACAATTCACTTCTTCAAATTTTTTTGGATAAGGTATTTCGTATTCGAGTAAAATATTTTAAATGTTTAGTAATAACATTTCTTATTGACCGGGAGACATTTTCGCATATTTAAATATTTTTTCTCTCGTACCGAGTAAAGTTTAAATAGTTAGTGCACAAGATATTGTAGAATGAGTCACGTACTTTCAGATCCTATAATCAACCATTTTTTTAGGTTGTAAAATAAAACAAATTTTCTTTTATCAATCGATCTTTAACTGTTTGATGGTGTTTGGTAGGTATTCTATTAGCAAATTTTATTAATTAAAATTAATTAATTTCTTCATTTGTGGTTGTATAATTTTTGCAAGCATTTGTGAAATAAAAAATAATTCTATTACGTACTAAATTCGAAATTTTGGAAATTTTCTGTACTTCTAATTTCGACTCCTGATCTCGATTTTTTTTCCTAGTATATTTCTGTGCTAAAAACGCCATACATGTTCAGAAAAATGTTTAAATTACAATTTATAAAGATAATCTCATTAATTATTTTTAATTATTAATTAAATATTAATTAATATTATGAATTAATTAATTATTATATAATTATTAATATATATAATAATATATAATTATAAAAATATAATAATATATAATTATTAATTAATTAATAAATTTAATTTAACATTAAATATTAATTCATTATATTTAATTCAACGCATTTTAATTTCAATGCTTTCAATGCTGTGTATAGATTTACGTATACAAATGTTTTTAGTTGGAAAATAAAATATCTATATGGTAGTGTTTACAGGTTCACCGAAATTCTGTGAGCTTAGAACAAATATTTTCGGTCATTTCTTGGGTTTTCCCAGTCTCAAACTACCATGTAGATTTTGGACGTTTATGATCCTTAGATCATACAAATCAATTAGTCTAGCTGATCTCAGGACTGGCACTGAGATCGGTTTCAATGATCCTTCGTTTGATGAATATTAGCATACGGTAGGTATAGTGGCTATTGTTGTTGAGGGTACGGAGGACAAAGTGGATCATTAAGATTTCCGGGCTAATTGAACAGGGATGTCCTCGCAATTAGACTCGGGAATTTTTCCTGCTTTATTAAATGCGGACCTACTTAACAAAGTGAGAATTTTCATTTTGAGGAAAATGAAATGATTGGTCAAAATTGAAATTTGAGATTTCAGAAGGAGACCAATCAGTACTTTGATCATTATTTCCTATGCTCCTTCATTATTCCTATATCCTCCTACCACTACTCCTGTTATTAACAACTTCTGTTCAGATGATAATTTACTCTCGTGTCAGATAGATCACTTAAAAATAAAAATCAGAGATTTCAAAAATGTGTCAAACAACAAAAGAGAATCTTGATGATTCCAGTGGAGGTAAGTAAATATATTCAATAATTAATTATTAATCTTATTATGCACAAAATAACTACATTTATAAATATAAGTGTATATTTGAACGTTCTTCTTCTTTGGGAGAAAATCAAATTTCTTGGTTAAAACCCCAACTATTTTGTAGAAGTTTCTTTTTTTTTCAAATTAATTTTTTAAGATAAAAATTGACATAGTTTAAAATTACATAGTTTAAAAATTCAACTATTTAATTGTTCGAAAATTGATGGAATTTGTGGAAAATTCGTCTTTTTTGGTAGAAAATTAATCTTAATTGAAAATTCAACTATTTGGTTAGAAATGTGTGCATTTGGTTAAAAATTTGTCTTTTCTACTAGAAAATCAATTTTCTTGGTTAAAACCCCAACTGTTTTGTAGAAATTTCGTTTTCTTTTTCAAATTAATTTTTAAAAATAAAATTCTTGGCCCAAAAATTGCACTCATTGGCCATGCTCCTTCAGTTGTAAAATTTTTCGCATAATAATTTTTAAAATGTTTGTTATTATAAATAGGTGAAGCATGTGACTCCACAGAAAATAACTCTGATATCAAAAGTAGGCAATACCTTTGGAAGTGCCAAAGAATTACTAGAAAAATTGGATGAATTTCAAAATGAAACTTTTCAATTTTTTACAAAAGAAATGGTTGATCAAAACCAGAAGCTGAAAAGAAAAACTGAAGGTTTTACATGATGGAATAGAATATCTGAAGCTCTGCTGCAAAAAGGGCGGGCACAGTCGGGCTTCACAATCGAGTGGAAATCGACAATCTTGGTAAGAGAATTAAAAATTGAAAAAAATTTGTTGCAATGTAAGAACAGTGAATTCAACATATAATAAGAAAATTCTATGCTGTGCTAACGCATTTCTATTCCTTGTAGGACATTTAAAACAAACTGCCCAGCCTACATGCAGCAAACTGATGGGGCAAACCGATGCAGCAAACCGACTGCAGCAAACAATGCTGGGGAGGACGGTTATTATATCAAAAGTGTCACGTCCCATGACGTTATTTAATAAATATAATGAATATGATTATTAAGAATATCCAAATCCAGCCTATTGTAAACTTATTGTTTATATACAAATTACATGTGGAAAACCTTATTATCAAATTATGTAATTGAAGGAAATATGGGAATGACGTACACTAATCTTCTCTTGGATCTGTAGCTAGCCTGCCACAAGCATGTAATTGGCGTTTGGAACCTTCGTTCCAACGCAATTAGGGAAAACGAAAACGAGATAAAAAAGGATCTCGGCGCACTCCTTCATAAACAAGTCACCACCTTATAGTACAAGAAACCAAACATAGATACGGGAGGAAGACGAAAATGCCATTGCACTGTACTCACAGTAATCTCCACCTTGCATCTGTCTAAGCGATCTCGGTGCACCTCTAACTAAATGAGATTGTCGCACTCTATCCAACTAATGTAGCTAATAGGTATAAAAACCCCAGGAAACAATGGGAAGCATGATCAGTTTTTCTTCAACCTACGTGCGTGCGAGTTCCAGTTCTCTTCAAATTACGTGCAGTAAAAGTGTTCGCAGCCAGCCACTCTGCCGAAAGTGCAGATCAGTTTTTTCGTCAAGTTTTGTCTGTACCTATCCTCAGGGGCCTATACCCAAATTGTGTGAAAAAACATTAAACCAAAAGGATCGCTAAGTGGTCCCTCAAGGTGAAAAACTACAATAAAATCGGCTCTTACGACCGAGCGTCAGCAGAAGCTATTAGTTTCCACATCTTCAGCTGAGATGAACTGCCAGAATTCACCAAATTACAACCCTAAAAAGGGACAAACCCAGCAGTTGCATTATCTTTGTTGTAAGTACCTATAAATAAAGATAACCGAGTTTATTGCAACCTTTTCCCAAAATCTGTTTTCGCAAAAAAGTTTGTAAACCACCGTTGCATTTGTAATAAATTCCATTTTTACCACATCTAGCGTATTCTCATTGACCTCCTCATCCCCGTTTGAGGTCTCTAACGAGAGCTCAAACAAAACGAGGTGTTAGGAAATAAAGGGGTACGTTTTGTTGTTTGTGACATAACAAAAGTATGAATTTAGATCACAACCACCCATGCACAAAAGTAAGTATTTCTTTCATATTTATTATTCAGTTTAATATCATTTTAAATGAGATTACCTTTTTATAGTACGGTATTTTTATTTGTTCTCAACTTTTATTGTTAAGGAATTAAATTTGTAAAATAAGGGGGCAAATTACCATTATAGCGAAGTTTATTAAGAGATCATTATATCATTTTATAGAAATGTTGAAAGAAAAAATATAGAATCGCAGTGTATACGCACACTGGCTTAAAATGTACCTTCTCAGTCCACAAATAAAAAAAAATCAATGAAGTTTTTTCTCAATTTTACAGGCTTTGTTTGACTGTTATCCTGAAAGTCGAAGGCTGAATATTGATGTCGCAGAAAAGGTACGAAAGTATTTAAAACTGGGTGCAAACAAGAAGAGGTTGAAGCATCATGTAAATACTTTGATAGGAAAGAAGACTATATCTAAAGATTTGTCCAACCTGGTTCGCAAAATTGGCAAAGGACTTGACAAGGGAAACAATCTCCATGCAAAACTATTACAAGTTTTAACTACAGTTATCTATAGTAATGGAATATTTTAAATTATTATAATTATTTCATTATTCATTTAATTATTTTTGGAATATAATAAGTGTTGTCACGATTGTCGATCAGAACCATTATTATAATCCTTAAATTCAATCCACCAGAAGATTTCACACAATTTTAGTTTAAAATGTTAAATTTATAATTTATTACCCAATTTAAAATCAGTTTTATTTCCAAGGCAATTTGATTAAAAATAAATGTTCTAGATGCTGATGTCGAATTTATTGAAAAGGATGAAGTATTTGAGGGTCTTTTCTTCGTGACACCTGACATGAAGAAAAGTATGGCACTTTACCCGGAATTCGTATAAATTACTCGACCTTAGATGTCCATTGTACCTGGTGGTTAACGAGGATGGTGAAGGCGATACAGATATTGTAGTTTCAAAAAAAAAAAAATCCATCCTGGTCAGAGGTGAAAACAGTGATGGAAGATAAATATATTGAATGAGCGTGATGTAATTAAATCCAGTTTTCCTAATGCGAAAGTACTCATTTGTATTTTTCATACAATGAGAACTTTCAATCGTGAGGCGACAACCGATAAATTGGGAATTACAAAGGCACAAAGAGATCACGCGAAATAAATAATCAGTCGAACGGTTTACTCTAAATCAGAAGAGGAGTATATGAAATATTATGCCAAATTGCAAAGTGAATCGCCAAAGGCAGTCAAAGATTACTATGATAAAAACTGGCACCATATGAGGAATGAATGGAGCACGTGTGGCGACTTCATGGTTGGCAGTTATTTGAACACAACAAATAATCGTATTGAGTCCCTGAATGGAAAATTAAAAAGTATACTGAAGCGATTTAATGTTCTGGAGGAATTTGTTGTTGATTTTTTTACACTCTTATCAACTCAGGACACCGAGAAGGACATTAGAGTCGGCTACAGCTTGCTGAAAAAAAATGTTGTGTCATTTCAAGACGGATCGCCTGAAGCATTTTATTCAAGTTCCGGACGACATATGTATTCAGATACGTCAGAAAAGAAATTACCCAACTTAAGGAATATTCGGTTATTCCGGAAGAATGTTCATTTGACAAATTTCTTGTGCAACGTGGGAACACATCAGGAGCAGAAAACGCCACATCGTGTTCCTGCGATTTTTGCCAAGAAATGGAACTTCCTTGTAGGTAAATAAATAACTTTCAATAATTACTTACATTTATTAATAGTGATACATAATAATACACCTAATAGTCATGATAATTTTAATTTATGATGATTTAATTTTCAACTCGATATCTCATTTCATGTGGACAGAAATAGAGACAAAAGATTTCAGTACCCTATTGAACTGATTTTCTAATTAATTTTTTTTTACATTTTTTAGGCATATTTTTGCAGTACGAATCCATCTCAAAGTAACTCTAAGCGATGATGTGCTTTGCGATAGACGGTGGCACAAACGATACTACCAGCATAACACAGGCCGACAAAATTTGGCCGACCTTTAGACCCAAAAACCAGAGTATACTTTTCCGAAGGTTTTTGCTGCGCTGAATTCGAATCTGAGATTCAAATTGCTCAATTGGCTCTGGCTTCCGAGATATCTTAACCTCAAAGTGCAAAAATCGCGATTTTGGGCTACATTTAAGATTATGTAGCATCGCGACATTTCTTTTTTCCAAAGAACTATTAACAGCATCTTAAAGTACAAGTCTGAACCTTTCAAATGACGTTGAGTTTGCTCAGATATCTTTTTTTTCGCTAAGATATAGCATTTTAAAATTTTTTAGTTATCCATAAACCTACAAACCATAAACCCATGAAGTCTAAACAGAAACCCCAAGCCCACAACTCCCAAACCCACAAACCCCCAAACTACAAACTCTAAATCCCCAAACCCCAAACCCACAAACCCCAAACCCACAAACCCCAAACCCACAAACCCCGAACCCACAAACCCCAAACCCAAAAACCCCAAACCCACAATCCCGAACCGTAAACCCTCTAATCTACAAAGCTCAAGCTGGGATTTGTAGGTTTAGGGTATGTGGGTTTGGGGTGTGTAGTTTTGTGGTTGTTGGGTTTGGGGTTTATGAGTTTGGGGTTTGGGAATATAGAGTTTGTAGTTTGGGGGTTTGGGGGTTGTGGGCTTGGGGTTTCTGTTTAGACTTCATGGGCTTATGGTTTGTAGGTTTATGGATAACTGAAAAATTTTAAAATACGATATCTCAGCGAAAAAAAAGATATCTGCGCAAACTCAACGTCATTTGAAAGGTTAAGACTTGTGCTTTAAGATGCTGTTAATAGTTTTTTGGAAAAAAGAAATGTCGCGATGCTACATAACCTCAAATCTAGCCAAAAATCGCGATTTTTGCACTTTTAGGTCTAAATTGCCAATCGAGAAATTTAGACCTCAGATTCGAATTCAGCACACCAAAAACTTTCCAAAAAGTATACTCTGGTTTCTGGGTTAAAATCTTGTCGGCCTGTCTAATCATCGAGTATGCGCAAATTAGAAGGATAAAAAAGCTGCACCTTTGCTTAACGTGTGCTCAGCGACGTCACAAAACGTCGTCACAAAAAAGCAAATACGACCAATGACTCATAGTCCGAAAATGGGTAAAGCCGAATTTGAAGAAATGAACCAGTTGTTGGCAAATTACTCCACGCATGAATTTGGCGACATCATGCTGTTTTTTAATGAGGTGAGACTTTTATTTTATTAAATGAATTTTAATTTTAATAAACATTGATGAATTTTACAGTAACTCGATTTGTTTAAGTACATCCAAAGTGGATGTATTTTTTTTTAGATTGTTAAATTTGATGTCTTTTTTTTCTCTTTTAGGTCAAAACTCGACTTCTAAAGAGATTGCCAATACATCTAGCACCAATTGATGTAGAGGCAGCTAATCGTTCAACAGATGCTGCTGAGTTTTTAAATGTTGGAACTGAAGAAGCCGATCTAATAGAAATAGCTCCTGATAAGAGATAATTTGGCTAATTTTTTAGATGTCACTGATGATAAAGAGCTACTGGTTACTCCCGAAGAGGTTTCAACATACGAGCAGCTGTTGAATGTTATTCCTGAAATGGAGTTACAGGCAGTGAAAGCAACTGAAATGGATCAGCAGACGAGTTTCAACTTATTGGCCAGGGCAAAGACGATTTCCATGCCAGAAGTTCCCAAAGTGCATGGCAGGCCCAGAAATTCAGCTACCACGACGCCTATGAGGTTACCAAAAAAAAAGTAGCCACAAAATCGATTCCGTTCCTGAGGCTGGATCTTACGGAAAAATGAGGGGGATTTTAAAATGGGTCGTTGGTGAAAAAGCTGCTGACGAAGCCATGAAGGGAAGAATCATTGAAGAATCCCTTATAGAAATGAGACCGGAAAAGCTGAGCTGCGGAATTATAGACGGTGACGTTGATCTAATTATTGTAAAAGACTGCTTCTCAGAAGAAGCTGGGAAAGCAGTCTTGCAAGCACAAAATATTTTTAAAAACAGAGCAACAAGCGGTACTGCGCTTGTTGCTCTGAAATTTTGGCAGATGATAAGGCATCTGTTAGATGCGACAGATGCCTTTCTTGGTTTGATTTTGCTTGCATGAACCTTAAAAGATTTACAAAAACAAAAACTTGGTTCTGTAAGAAATGCAAATGCAAATGAAATATGAAAAAATATTTGTACTCTCAAACCTAATTAAGGAGTCTTTTTCCAATGACTAACATATTAGAATAATGTTCAGGTATTGACCTTAACATTATTTTAATCTGTTAGTCATTAAATTGGGATTGGGGTTAAAAGTATTATAATGACCAGCAATCAATTTAATGTTATATTAGTCCAGCCGCCACTGATGTTTGTGTTAGCACTGAGAGGTCGTGAGGGTAAATTTAGATTAAAATATCGAGAAAGGCCGCCAGATTATGAATAGCCAAGGTACTTTTTCGAAACGTTAATTGTTAATTGTTTAAAACAGTTTTTTTATACGAAAATATTGTATTTAAGAAAGAAAATGCTGTAAAATTTGTTTTAAAAAGGTTGTACCAAGACAAGAATTTTTGCCATTCAAGCAATTTTTGCACAAATAACTGCTTTCAAGTCTAAGCGTTCTAACCTAAAAACGGTTAATTGTATAAAAAAGCGTAACGGGAAAAAAGTTCTGTCTTGGTTCAGACTTTCCAAAACCCATGTTACATATTTTTTGTTTATAATTATTGTGTTTGTTTAAAAAAACTTTTTGAAACAATTAAAGACCACATTTTCGAAAAAATAACATGGATATTCATAATCAGAGGACCTTTCTCGGTATTTTAAGCTAAATTTAGCCTCCTCGAACTCTCAGTGCTAACAGAAGTGTTAGTGGCGGCTGGATTATATAATTTGTAAAAAAATTGCCTCCGATTTGTAACTATTCTTTCATAAAATTAATTTAAATGTACATCATTAAACTGTAGATACCTTATAAGTTTCGAACATAGACTGTAATGTAAATAAAGTTTTATTATGCATGAAATTGAATTTCAGACCTCAACTTTTTTTTCAACCCATATATATCTCGCTGTGATTCAAAGATTTTTGTTTAAATAAATTTTTTCTACAATTATTACATTTTAATTAATGTTTTAATAAATTTTTCATAAACTCTCTTTCTACAAATAAAAAAACCTCAATACCTCCACTAAAAAAATTAATTGATTTTATTTAATTATTAATCTTTGGTACAAAATGAAACTTTAGTCTCGACATTTTCCCTCACG
>JBAGKK010528665.1:0-12712 GCA_037177015.1 Euceroptres primus | reverse complement strand
ACCTTTTACAATAAAAGTTGCAAATACTCCCTCATTGAAATTTAACTGCAGTTCCTTAAATTTTTATGTTAAAATCTTAACAGCTTTTAAATCAGTTATTTATTGTAGTAACTTTATAACATATATAAATAGAGGTTAGGAAATAGTCAACAAACCGGCCTACCTGATCCACACGCATGCGCATATAAGCAGTCGTACGCTCTGCTATATGCGCACGGGAACTATTCACTATTTTAAGCTTAATTTTATAGAATCTTGTAAAAAAACGATACGCTTAATATTTCTGTATTTATCACTCAACTGTTACTACAATATTTTATTAGAAAAAAAGACGGAAGGTAATGTCGACTAAAATGACAAAAATCGAGGGACAGACTTTAAGGTTTTTACAATATTATTTATTTGGCTTGAAAAATGTTCATAAATTAAACGTATGTTCATCTACAGTTTACAAACTTGATACATTAGGCGTTTTTAGGTTACTGCAAAAAAAGGAGAAAACCAGAATATCCTTCTGCAAAGTAAGGTTGGGACACCGTTCGATAATGACGTTTGAAGTGTTCTTGTATTAAATTAAAGTAAATAGGAATAGAATTGAAAAAAAAGAACTTATCATTTTGTAGAGGATGATAAAAAGTATTTATTAAATTTTTAAAAAATCATTAAGAGTTTCTAATTTAATATTATATTACTGGGACTTCAAGTTTGCCTTCAATTTGACAATTACCCATATACTCTAGAATAACATGTCCGAGTTTTACAACGATCGGAGGGGTAGTACGTAGTTTAAAAAAATAAAGATCTTGAGCCCGTTACGAGCTGTGTGTAGCGCGCTGGTCTGCGCTGCACAGTGTGGACATTGGATGAAAAAATGTTCAAAATAATATTTCGGCTTATATTTTTAACCGATTTAAAAGTTTTTTTTTTAAACGGAGGCTAAATAAATTTTTAAGAAATCTGTGAGAGCCGATTTTTAAAAAGGAGCTGTAACTTCAAATCCAGTCTGAGATTTTATAATGATTTTGAATATTTAGAAAGTGACTTTTGTCTGTAATCCAAAAAATAAGTGGAGGTATATTTCTGATTGTTATAAACAAATAATATTAAAAAATGCAGAGTTTAAGAAATTTTTGAAAGTTTGAAGTCAGTACTTTTTTGTTGGAAATTTGTTTCAATTGTTCTGCCAGAGATATTCCGGAGCAGTACATTGACATTTTATGAAAAATGTGATGTTATAAACAAATGGCATAAACAAATTTGCTCCTTGTGGAATTTTATAAAGTTCAAGATACTTTTTTTTTGGAAATCTGTTTTTATTGGTTTGCCATAGTTATTGCAAGACAATATTATGGTGGTTCTTATTTGGACGACGTCCTCAAATCTGCAATGACCACCGGGAAAATTGATCAAGGTATAAAAAAAAATTATCCTCAAAATTTTAAGGACATCGAACAATATTAACACGTGCCTCTAGGCGACTGAAAATCACTCAAACTTTTTTCACGCTTATAATAATTTATTTAAAATTCTTAAACTTTGCGTTGTTATAGTACATAATAAAAGGTTCAAATTCTAATTTTTACCAACTTTTTTGAACATTTTTTTTCTACTTGCAAGCCCGATGAATATGCCACTATCACATGGTGTTTCCATTTTCCTGTAAGCTTGCAAGTAGAGAAAAAATTTTCAAAAAAATTAACAAAAATTAGAGTTTGAACCTATTATTATGTACTACAACAACGCAAAGTTTGAAGATTTTAAATAAATTATTATGAACGTGAAAAAAGTTTGAGTGATTTTCAGAAAAAATTACATGTATTTCCCATTTAAAATTTCAATTGCCTAGAGCACGTGTTAATATTGTTCGATTTTCTTCAAAATTTTGGGAAAATTTTTTTTTACCTTGGTCAATTTTCCGGGTGGCCATCGAAGATTTGAAGACATCGCCCAAATAAGAATCACCCTACAGTATATTGTCATTTTATATTACAAATGTTATTGCTATAAACGAATTCGCAGCGAATTTGTTTATGCCATTTGTTTATAACAATCCCATTTTTCATAAAATGACAATGTGCTGCTCTGGAATATCACTGGCAAACCACATGAAACAAATTTCCAAAAAAAAGTACTTCAAACTTTCAAAAATTGTACAAACAGCGAATTTGTTTATGCCATTTGTTTATAAAAATCACTTTTTTCATAAAATGTGAATTTTATTCTCTGGAATATCACTTACAAACCAATTGAAACAAATTGCCAAAAAAAGTACCTCAAACTTTAAAAAATCGCACAAACAGCGAATTTGTTTATGCCATTTGTTTATAAAAATCACATTTTTTGTAAAATATCAATTTACTACTCTGGAATATCACTTACAAACCAATCGAAACAAATTGCCAAAAAAAGTATCTCTAGCTTTAAAAAAATGCACAAACAGCGAATTTGTTTATACAATTTGTTTATAACAATACCATTTTTCATAAAATGACCATGTACTGCTCTGTAATATCATTCGCACCCCAATTGAAACAAATTTCCAAAAAAAAGTACTTCAAACTTTAAAAAATTGCACAAACAGCGAATTTGTTTATGCCATTTGTTTATAAAAATCGCATTTTTTATAAAATATCAATTTACCCCTCTGGAATATCACTAACAAACCAATCGAAACAAATTGCCAAAAAAAGTACCTCAAGCTTTAAAAAAATGCACAAACAGCGAATTTGTTTATACAATTTGTTCATAACAATACCATTTTTCATAAAATGACAATGTGCTGTTCTGGAATATCACTGGCAAACCAATTGAAACAAATTTCCAAAAAAAAGTACTTCAAACTTTAAAAAATTGCTTAAACTCTGCATTTGTTTATATTATTTCTTTATAACAATGAGTAATATACTTGCATTTATTTTTATAATGCTTTTACATGACTTTAAATTGAATTACAGACAAAATTCACTTTATAAATATTCAAAATCATTATAAAATCTCAGACTGCTGTTTATAACAATACAATTGTTAATAACAAATTATTAATTTATTATAAACTCTCAATTAGTATTTTGCGAACCTGCATTTATCGATTACACATTAACGTCACTCAAACTGAACAATTTATGCATTTTTAATGCATCGGAAACTTAAAAATTTTAATTTTTGCAAAGTTTATACTTAAATAAAAAAAAATGTATCAACCTTTTTTAAAATCGGCTCTTACAGATCTCTTAAAAATTTATTTAGCTTCCACTTAAAGAAAGAACTTTAAAATTGGTTGAAAATATAAGCCGGAATATTACGTTGAACATTTTTTTATCCAATGTCCACACTGTGCATCGCAGACAAGCGCGCTACAGACCGCACGTGACGGGCTCAAGATCTTCATTTTTTTAAACTACGCACTACGCCTCCGATCGTTTTGAAACTTAGACATGTTATTTAAGAGTATATAAAGTTCGTTTAGGGAATCCATAACATTTTTTTTTTCATGAAAATCGGTTTAGCCGTGCTCGAGAAAAAAATTATTTTCGATTTTTCTTCTTTTCTCCATAACACCTCTAAAAATTTTTTTTTAGATATAATCTGTTGGGAAATTTAATCTCCCATCAATGACAACCTGCTGTAAAAATCTCAACCAAATTCGGGCAGGGTCAGCTTATCCATGCTTATCCTGCTATGTCCTTTATTTCAAATAAATTCTGCATTTCTTAATGCAGAAATTAATGTTAATGAATGTTAATGTTAAGAAATGTTAACATGTTAATATTTTTTTAATGTTATTTGATTGTTTCTCAATTAATTCAATGTAAAATGAATAACTTTTTATTTCTGAAAAAAATAACTTTGAAACAATTTGTTAATTCTAGTGGGCTGACCCAAAAGATTTGATCAATTCTCCATCAAACTTTTTACTGATGCCACCTCAACAATACGAGTTGGCAAGGTTAGCCAAGTTCGAGTGCCTGGATAATTTATTAGACTTTGCCATAGATCGTAGCAAAATTGGTGTACAATTAAACTTTCCAGTAAGTTAATACACTGAAACCTCGATATTACTTCCCTCCATTTATCTCATTCCTAGAATTTCGCGCGGTGCTATTTGGTGGGAAGGGGCCCGCGGGTAGAGAGGGACCTAAGGGCCGTCAAGCCGTTACGTAACAACCAAGTAGCACCAGAGCAAGCAGTATTAACTACATTCATTTTTAAAAACACGTTGAAAATTCTTTTTTCGTTAATTTTTCATCGTCATTTAAGAATTTTTATCTCTTATGGTAAAAAAATTTACATGTTTACACAATTCAGTTACATGATTCATATTATTTCTACATAATTCATATTATTCCGACTGAAAGTGGTTCGTACAGCCCTGACTGTTTGTGTTCAGAGACGCTCAAGGATAGCCTCTATTTAACTAAAGCAATGCCCAAAATCTGAGTTAAATGGAGGTTTGAGTGTATATAATCTAATTCCATTAAAAAAACAAAAATGTTAGGTTTATAAAAAGAACAAATATTCAAGCCACTTTTAATAATAATCATCATTTAATAATAATCATTTTTAATAATAATTTTTTTTAGGTGAAGGTGAGGTTGTTAGATGGAAGTGTGTACCTCCTGCCTGGAGATTCAATGTATCCTGCACAAGTGAGTTTCATAGAAAAAAACATGCTTGATAACTCAGCGATGACCATAAGCGAATTTCGAGACCATTCGCCAATCAAAAATCGATTGGAGTTTTACGATCTTGAAGTGAAGAAAGTAATTGTTCACAATCTTGAAAGTATTGATGGACACTTGACACCACTACCTCTCCAAACTGTTCGTGTTAAACCAAGTAAATTATAAATTTGCAAATCAACATGTTTAAAAGTTAAAAACATTGTATAATTATACTATTCTACAAGCAGGGTTGTCGAGAGGGGGAGGAAAGGGTGGAATTAGCCCGGGCCCGGGTTTTTCAAGGGGGTCCGGATATTCGGAAAATTCAATATATTAATACCCTGCATGCAAACCATTCAAATATAATTACATGTTTTCAAATGTTTTTATTCTATGTATGGGCCCTTTACAGTCCCGGGCCCGAATTTCCTCTCGGCGGCCCTGTCTGCAAGTATTTTTGTGATCGTTACTGCGTTAAATTGTTTCTAAATTTTGTAAATAAATTAATTTGATATAATTTCTTGCATTTTTTCCACGGTTTAATTTTCAAAATTTGAACCATTTTACTTTATCAATTGTAAAATTTAAATTTTTACAATTTTTTGTTTGTAACTGTTTTTTCTTGTTTAACTTTAAACAATTTTTTTTTTGTAACTGTTGTTTCTTGTTTCACTTTAAACATTTATTTCAAGAGATAGATACATCATTCACTATTAATATTAAGATAAAACAATCAAAAGGCAATTTTCTAGAGGGAAATTAAAATTGTTAATGACCTTTGAACAATCCATCATCATTATTGCAGGAAAAATATTATTTTCTCTATTTATATAAATAGCAATATAAATCGAAATGAAATGTAAGCTGGAGTGACAGTAATTTGAAGAGAAAATCGGAAACTTGTGATGTTCTCGTAGCAAGGAAGAAACTCATTCTCTGATAATTATAACTGCATGATTTGACTTGTCGCTTATTATAAACATTCACTGCCAAGATTAGTTTCCTGACTTTGATATTAAGCCTCACCTGAAACAAAGTCTGCATATACTATATTATATTTCACGAGAGCGAAAGCATCACCGGTGTATAATAACTTCCATGCAGTCATTAATTTTTTTTCTATACTTATTGGTTTATTTTCCTTTACCTAAACTTTTTTGATGAACTGCATAGCGGATATTATCAAAATTGAAAGTTAATAACTCATTTACTTGCATAAGCTTATGAAAGCAAAAAAAAACATTATATATTATCTATAAAAAAGCATCATTTGAAATAAAATAAAAATGAACGATTTTGATCATTTTTAAACATTGTAATATTGTTATTATAATATTATAATAACAAATAGACATATATATATATATATATATATAATAGATAATATAACATATATAATAGACAAATATTAAATATTAAAAACATACAAAAAAATACAAATATTAAAAATATTACAACATTATAATAGACAATATATAATATTACAACATTAGAATAGGCAATATATAATATTGTCTATTCAATTCAAAGAACATAATATATGTTACTTTTATAATTTTATTAATCGATTTTCACTGTGTCCCGCTATTCTTAATTTTATATTTAAACACAGAAATCTTTTGAGACATTCTGCGTTAAAATTTACACCTTAATAAATTCGAATGCATTATACAGTAATCAAAATCAAATTCACCATCTCAACTAAGAGGCTAACACAGATTTACGAAGGAATGAGGAAACTGATATTTTCCAAAGTTCTATTGATGCATACATATCAAAAGTTTCACTGAAAGTATTCCGGTGAATCAGGCATTTATGCGCGAAATGTTTAAGTGAAAATGAAATTTATCTGAAGCGCGTCAGTGAAACTAATCCGACGCACTGATGAAGGAAGTTATACCGAGAGCAATCTGATATCTGAATAAAGAAGGAAGTTACGCGGATCAATTTTTTTAAAATAATGGTAATATAAACTAATCATCATGCATATCATCATTATCTAATACAAGTAATGGTAACATTAAATATATATTGCCGATTACAAGCATCCAATTCCTCATTTATTATTTATTACATAATTATATAAACATATTTTCCTATAAGGTTGCGTTTTAAATTCATTATAAAAATTTTAATTCATTACCATGACTATAATCATTGTGTATAATGAATAGTTTATAATCAATTACAAATTTTGAATTTATGATTATTAATTTTCTTTTCGCGTGTTTTTTAAATTTCCTTCTCACTCAAAGACATATCGTCATCTTCTTTTGCAACTTGTCAGTTAATGGTACCGAATTATGTTCTAATTAGTAATTACGCTGGCACTCAAAGTAATCAACTGATATTCGTGGATCAATCTAGAATTAAAAAAATAGCAATGGATCTGAAATTAAGATTGTAATGAACTCTTAAAGCCTTTTGAAATGGGGAATAGTAGAATAATAATTGAGAACGTTCCGAAAAGCTTGTGGAGAAGAGGGTTGAGATTCCTCATCCAGCCTCTTTTCCTGGTTACATCACCTGACATAACCGCATTGGTTATGAAAACGGCTAAGAATGTGTGCACCTAATAAAACAAGTAATAAATTATCCGCACTTGGAGGAACGTTCCCTCGGTTTAAATAAATTTCTTCTCCTAGCTATTACAGTCATAGGAAGAAGAACGTATATTATCGAGAGAAAGGAAAATCCTTTTCCTTCTAGTCGTACTTGTGCCAAGATTTTCTTCTGGTTTGATTATATTCCGAGCAGATATCGCCGTGAATAGACTAGTAAATAAAGTTTGATTCATTAAGACATGTATGGAAAACTTAAAAACAATAGAAACAAAAATTACACATTTAGAAACAATTAAATTAAATAAATTACACGTTTAGAAACAAAAATTATGATTAGTAATTTTTAATAATAGGAATCATAATAGGATCATATTTTAATAATATAATATTTTTAATAACAGAATCATTAATCATCGATTGATGATTGCCTGATGGTATTTAATGAATTTAAAATTTATATGTTGAAACTGTCGTATACATCATAACTCAGCCATTTTAGATATGGGGCATTATTTCTCAAATGTCCCAAGCCGAAAATCGAATATGTCCGATCGGGCTCAAAATTAGGCTAAGTGTTTTCCTACTGGATGGTAATTTTGCCAAAAAATATTTTCCTATTTTGTCAGAAAGTAGCCAAGTTAGAGGGGGTGGAATTTTGAAGTTTTTGGTGGATATTCTCTGCTGTGAGAATATTTGCTCCCCTCATAAATAATTTTGAAAAACTTAGCCTGGGCGTTTGGGATAGATTTTTTCATGAGCTTTTGATTGGTTATAAGTATTTTTTTAAATTTAAAAATTTGACCTTGATTTATCAGAATCAAAAATAAAATCGATTTTTTTTAAGATGCGCACTTTTGTTTTTTTTTTCAAAATATTCTAGGAATAAAGCTGAGATTTTTTACAATAATATCCTTGAAAAGCAAAAAGGGCTTTTTTTGTTTTCGAGTAACTGAATTTTGAATAACCTGATCTTTTCCAAAAAAATTTCCTATGGGCGAAAAAATTACAGAAAATAAGGGCGCAGCAGAATAAGCATAGATAAGATGTCCCCGCCTGGATCTGGTTGAGATTTTTGCAGCAAGTTGCCCTTGATGGGAAATTAAATTTCCCAAAAAATTATATCTGAAAAAAAATTTTTATGGGGGTAAGAAGAAAAAAAAAATAACTTTTTTCTCGAGAACGGCTAAACCGATTTTGATGAAAGAGATGTATGTTATGGATTTCAATGCAACAATGTTATAAAAAAATTCTGGATTTTTTTCAAAAAACACGGGTGAAAAAAATTATCAAAATGTTTTTGTATTTTTTTTTATGGGATGCACTTGAGGCACTATCTCCATTTTCTCTCTAAACGATCTCTATATACTCTAGAATAACATGTCCAAGTTTCAAAATGATTAAAGGGGTAGTACGTAGTTTTAAAAAATGAAGATCTTAAGCGCGTTACGAGCGGTGCGTAGCGCGCTGGTCTGCGTTGCACAGTGTGGACATTAGATGAAAAAATGTTCAAAATAATATTCCGGCTTATATTTTCAACCAATTTTAAAGTTTTTTTTAAACGAAAGCTAAATAAATTCTTAAGAGATCTGGACAGCCGATTTTTAAAACAAGTTGATATTTTTTTTTTATTTAAGTATAAACTTTGCAAAAATTACAATTTTTAAGTTTTCGATGCATTAACAATGCATAAATTGTTCAGTTTAAGTGACATTAATATGTAATCGATAAATGCGGACTCGCAAAATTTTAATTGAGAGTTTCTAATAAATTATTAATTTGTTATTAACAATCGTATTGTTATAGACAGCAGTCTGAGATTTTATAATAATTTTAAATATTTATAAAGAAACTTTTGTCTGTAACCCAATTTGACATTATGTAAAAGCATTATAAAAATAAATGAAAGTATATTACTCATTCTTATAAACAAACAATATGAACAAATGTGGAGTTTAAGCAATTTTTGAAAGTTTGAGGTACTTGTTTTGGAAAATTTGTTCAAATTGGTTTGCCAGTGATATTTCGAAGCAGTACATTGACATTTCATGAAAAATGTGATTGTTATAAACAAATTGCATAAACAAATTCGCTTTTTGTGCAATTTTTTAAAGTTCAAGATACTTTTTTTTTGGAAACTTGTTTGAATTGGTTTGCCATAGTTATTGCAAAACATTATATTGTAATTTCATTACAAATTTTATTGCTAGAAACGAATTCGCAGCGAATTTGTTCACGCTATTTGTTTATAACAGTCACATTTTTCATAAAATGTCAATGTACTGCTCTGGAATATCACTAGCAAACCAATTGAAACAAATTTCCAAAAAAAAAAGTACTTGAAACTTTAACAAATTGCACCAATAGCGAATTTTTTTATGCTATTTGTTTATAATAATCCAATTTTTCATGAAATGTCAATGTACTGCCTCGGGATATTACAAACCAATTGAAACAAAATTCCAAAAAAAATACCTCAAACTTTAAAAAAATGCACAAACAGCGAATTTGTTTTTGCAATTTGTTTATAATAATCACATTTTCCATAAAATGTCAGTGTTCTGTTCTAGAATATCTCTGGCAAACTAATTAAAACAAATTTTCAAAAAAAGTACCTCAGACTTTCAAAAATTACTTAAACTCTGCATTTGTTTATATTATTTGTTTATAACAATGATAAATATACTTCCATTTATTTTTATAATGCTTTTACATGACTTCAAATTGGATTACAGACAAAAGTTACATTATAAATATTCAAAATCAATATAAAATCTCAGACTGCTGTTTATAACAATACAATTGTTAATAACAAATTATTAATTTATTATAAACTCTCAATTAGCATTCTGCGAATCTGCATTTATCGATAACACATTAATTTCACTCAAACTGAACAATTTATGCATTGTGAATGCATCGGAAACTTAAAAATTTTAATTTTTGCAAAGTTTATACTTAAATAAAAAAAATATATATCCACTTTTTTTAAAAATCGGCTCTTACAGATCTCTTAAGAATTTATTTAGCTTCCGTTCAAAAAAAAAAACTTTAAAATCGGTTAAAAACGTCAGCTTATCCATTCTTATCCTGCATGGATACCCTTATACCCTTTCTTACAGGTACAGTTTCTAATAACAAACAATAATATAAAAATAGATATTAAAAAAAGTATTTGATAATTTTATAATTTTTTGAAAATCGGAAAAAATTTGTTTGACTTTGGTTAATTGCACGTTTTGAATATGCAAAAAATGTTTGTATTTATTATATTATACATATTACATGTGAATTGCACATTAAAAAAGCACAATTAACCAAAATCAAAAAATTTTCATTCTTGCCCATTTTCAAAAACATACTAAAATAAAAAAATTTGTATATCTGGTTTTATATTATTTTTTCTGATCAAAAATTGTACCTGCAAAAAATTTGCGGTAACTTTTGTGCGTATAGGAAAATTTTTTTGAAAATATCAGGTTACTCAAAATTCAATTTCTCGAAAACAAAAAAAACCTTTTTGTTTTTCAAGGATTTTATTGTAAAAAATCTCAGCTTTCTTTCTAGAATATTTTTAGAAAAACCAAAAGTGCCCATCGTCAAAAAAGACGATTTTATTTTTGATTTTGATAAAATAATAATAAAATGATTTAAATATTTCGAAAAATGCTTATGATCAATCGAAAGATCATGAAAAAATCTATCGAAAACGCTCAGGCTATAAATTTTTTAAAATTGTTTATGAAAGGAACAAATATTCGCGCAGCAGAGAGTCCCCATCAAAAACTTCAAAATTCAACCCTCTCTAACTCGGCTATTTTTTTATAAATCAGGAAAATATTTTTTAGTAAAATTAGTCAATTAGTTTTTGGTAAAACTAATCATCTAGTAGGTCAGTAGGACAACACTGAACCTAGCTCGATCGGACTTATCTGACTTTCGGGTTGAAATATTTGAGGAAAACTTGACAAAAACATGAGCTTGAGAAATGAGAAAAATATATGCTTGTTTTTCTGTTAAATTATGATTTTTTCAGGATTTTAATTTTCTTTATTAGAATGTCTTATATTTGTAACGTTAGCTTTTGAAATATGCGTTATGACTATTCAAAATACATTTACGATCTAACTAAAATCAGTATTTAAAACTGGCATCATTCAATGTAATTGTTCATTAGAAGCACGTAATTGAATATGTAAGTATCGTTGTTGCAACCGACCATTAAACTATAAAAAGAAAAAGTTTTCTAAATAGGCTATATACCTAAGTATGTAAAATACTTTACAGAAATAACGCAATCTTTACAATATAATCAGAGTTTAAGAAAAACTGTTATTCAAGGATGGGTAAGTTACTCTTTAAAAGGAACTTGTTACCGTTATCGTTATTTCACGAAAAAAGTAACTAGCTACTGATATCGTTACCGTTTCAAAATATAACTTTTTCTCAGTTACTTTTGCAAAAAAAGTAACCATCGTAACTTCTTTCGTTACTTTTATATTTTAGAAATATCACAAACATCTTTTTTCGTGTATATTTTTTCGCTAAAACTAACACTTTTCGAGAAAATGGGGAAAAAGTCGTTTTATTCTCTTCATCCACCTTGAGCAACCTCTAAAATATGTTTAGTCAAAAAAATGGGATGTTATTTTTTTCTTATAAGGAAAAATTTTAGGCGATAAGGCCTTTAAAATTTAGATTAGATTTAAAATTTAGATAAGGCTTTTTAAAATTTAGATTTTTTGGTACCCCATAAGCGCCACTTTAAAATATTTCTCTGGTCTTACCGTCTAATAGTTTTCCTTAAACCAAAAAGATTACAGCCTATTTTTTCATATTAAGAAAACAAATTTTTTACCGTATTTATAACTTTAAGTTCCATGGTGGATGTACAAAAACATTATTTAAAAAAATAGGGGTTCATTATTTTGTTAAAATGTTTAATTTTAGGAGGTAAGAACTTTGAAAAAAAATAAATAGAATTTAAACGGGCACCCTAATGATTCCTGCCATCATTCCAATAGTCGAAATGAAAAAATCGTTCCAAAAGCAATAAACTATATTGATTGTCGTAATAAAAAAAATATTTCAAAAATAACGAGAAAAGTAACGATTTTTATAGTTACCGTTCCTGAAAAAAATGTAACTAGTTACCGCAATTCTTTACCTATTTACAAAAGTAACTTCGTTACCACCATCGTTACCCACAAAAAGTAACTTGTTAAAGTAACTACTTTTAACTAGTTAAAAGTAACGAGTTAAAGTAACTACTTACTTTTAACTAGTTAAAGTAACTACTTACTTTTAACTAGTTAAAAGTAACTAGTTAAAATAACTATTTACTTTAAACTAGTTACTTCCAATCACTGCTGTTATTAGACAGTATTGTTTAAAATCTTATTTTCTAATATAAAGTTCTTTTAAAGAATTACGAATATATTTTGAAAAGAATGCCTTCAGATTTTTATGCCATGTTTTTGATTAATTTTG
>JBAGKK010528654.1:0-12712 GCA_037177015.1 Euceroptres primus | reverse complement strand
CCAGTAATTGAAACCATACGATCAACATCTGTTAACATTATTGTCACCCTGGTCAACAACCTAAGATCATATATAATTATACTTATCTTTTACGTCTTCACTTTTTTATATATCTTACTTATTATTTATACAGTACATTCCTTTGGTGGAAATTCTAAAAATGATGACCGTTTTTAGCTATTTTTTACCGTTTACGAGATACTTGATACTTATACTAATTTTGAACTTTTTAAAATAAATTTTAGATTCTTATAATCGTGAAAATCCACAGGATCTGAATTTTTAACCATTAATTTGCTAATTACAAAACTACAAAAATTTTTATACATAAATTTTAATCCTCTTTACCTAGCCATTGCTTTATTGTGAAGTTCGTGGAAAGGGTCCTTCCCTGGGACTTGGTCGAGGCTAAGGCTGTCATAAAACAGTGACCAATATATTGTATATTTTTAGTACAGGATTTAGTGAATTTCCACGTATTTAGCCAATCAGATATTGTAACTTAAAAATCATGTCTCAAAAATTCCTTTTGAAAGAACTATATATAGGTATACACTATACAGCATGAAGGCATACCACAAGCATTTTCACTAACACTATAGTATACACTACCAACACACCTTTTCAAAGGCCTCACAGACTAGGTTCATTGGAATAAGATAGCCCTTTAAAAATTAAAATGGACACTTGAAGGGGATCTCAGGTATAGAAAACTTACGGTGGAGGTAGCGCTTTAGAAACAGCACTAAAACGGCATCAGCAGGGAAGTGAAATCTGCATCCGACAATTCGCACGTTTGGCCAAACTTTTTTCGCAGCATTATGTATCCCTATTTCAAAATCAACAATTATTTATTCCAAATTCAAGAAAAAGCCATTTTTTCACGTAATTTGCAAATTGCAGTCAAACATTCTGTGTATGTAGCTTCGCGTTTATCTTTCAGTAAGCAGAAAGCTAAATGGCCGTTAAATATAATGGCCGTTAAAAAAACCGTATAAACTGAAAAGCTGTTTGAAAAACTGAGTGCAATAACTGAAAGTCTCGTCGACATACAATTTCTTTGATTTTGGTAAATATTTCAATTCTTTCACGATCGAGAAAATTAGCATATTTGACTTCGGATCATTTATAAGAACAAAATCATCATCAAATTTAGTTTTTAGATTTAATTCATCTAATTTTTTATTAGTTGTGTCCAAATCTGTAGGAAGTGAGGGTAAAACTTTTATACGGGCCTTGTATATAACTTTCTTAACATTTCTAATATTTCTAACTTGTAAATCCTGATGTTCTTTTTCTACGCACGATTGCCTGTGCCAAATTTGCTCACTCACGGGTTCGTGGTTATGATTAAAATTACTATGTTGAATACTAATAGTTCCCGAAGATTAACCCGAAGTACGAAAACATGATCTGCATTTCTTGTCGTTACTTTTCCATCTTTTTTCCCCCGTTGATAAAATTTTTTCAAAACGGAATTTGAACCTATCCACAATTAGAATTGTTTTACCTTTACTCGACCTCGCTTCGGTAATAATTGGAGCAGCTTCCCAAGAGATTTTTTTACAAAATACACTGTAAACTGCAGATCGCAGACGTTTCAAAAACCAAATGTCACCAGAACAGAAAACACCAGAAAATCCACTAACGTTTTAAATTAATGCACAAAAGAGAATGAGAAACTTTGTGGAGTGCAAAATTATTTAAGGATGGTTTCGATCAATCTGATTGGTTAAGTAATAAATATTTATAAGTTCATTGAAGTAAAATCTCTACGCTTCATTCTATTATATTTCTGAGAATTTCTAATTTGCAAATTTAGACTGTCCCAAAGCTCAAGTCAAATGTTGCCCCAATAAAATATTCATTGTTAGTCACTCTAACTGTCTAGACAATCCACAAAGGAGAGTCTAAAGTCTAGCTGTATGGGATTTCCAAAATTTCCGATTTCAAGATTGATCAGTTTGGTCAAAAACTCGCCAAAGTAGAGGGGGTGAAATTTTTTTACTTTGCGCAAAGAGCCTCTATTTTGGATATAAATATCTTTTCATGTATGGCATATAAAAAATGTTGACCCAAACGTTTTTGATAGATTACTTCCCAATCTTTCGAATGAAATAAAAAAATTTCAAAAAATTCAAAATTTAGCCACCATTTTTAAAAATCAAAAATATTTTTGATTTTTTTAAAGTTTAACCTTTTTTTTCTTTTTTTTTAAACTAAAAGTAAAGCTTAAGATGTTTACTTTCAGATCCTTGAATAGCAAAATGTCGTTTTTTGATGTTTTTGAAAAATTGAATTTCAAGTAACCTGGTAAACTCAAAAAAATTTTCCTATGTGCGAAAAAAATTCGAATAATTTTTTGCATGTATAGTTTCTGATAAGAAACAATATACTAAAAACGGAAATTCAAAAAAAAATTTGTTGGTTTTAGAATTTTTTGGAAATTTTTAAAAATGAAATTTATTAATTTTGGTTAATTGCGCATTTTAATCTGCAATTTACATGTAATGTACATAAAATAATAAGTATAAATGTTATTTGTACATTAAAAATGCGCAATTAATGAAATTTAAAAAATTTCATTTTTGAAAATTTTCCAAAAATTCTAAAACAAACAAAATTTTTTTTTGAATTTCTGTTTTTAGTATATTGTTTCTTATTAAAAACTTTACATGCCAAAAGTTTTCCAAATTTTTCTCGCGCCTAGGCAAATTTGTTTGAATTTATCAGGTTATTTAAAATTCAATTTGTCAAAAAAAACGAAAAACGGCATTTTGCTATTTAATAATCTGAAAGTACGCATTTCAAGCTTTATTTTTAATTTAAAAAAAAAGAAAAAAATGGTCGAACTTAAAAAAAATTAAAAATATCTTTGAATGGCTAAATTTAAAATTTTTAAAAATTTATTTTATTTCATTCGAAAGATTAGAAAAAAATTTATCGAAAACGTTTGGGCCAAAATTTTTTATATACCATACATAAAAAGATTTAAGTGCCATCTAATAGGACTAAACTTTTCATAAATTTGATCCCGATCGGAGAAATTCATTTTTTTTGGGGGGGAACACTTGAGAAATAATGCCCCATTAGTATTAATATTGGTATTGATATTGGTTAATTAACTAATTATTACTTAATTACGCAATAAATTTATTTCTGGATTTTCCAATTGCTGTTAGATTCTGAACTTTTCCTCGAGATGATACACTCACTGACGAGCATACCCAGTCGTGACCGCGGTAGACCATCCACGCGCTTTACAGCGACACGCCAAAACTCTGGTTCCGAGTCTAACCAAACAAAACCGGTGGCGCCCATTCCGAGCCCGGAAAGAACCGTACGTAATGAAGCGTTATTTCTCTCTCCACCAGCCAACTTTCTCCCACTGATTTCTGGCGTAACCCCTGTAGGGCAAAGGGGCCAATCTGCTACTTCCTCGGCTAACGCAGCCAACATGGCGGAGGGAAGTCCGACGATCATATGCCCCGTCGGGTAGTATTCACAGCACTCGTCAATAACAAACCCGGGCCCAGTAGACGACCTGACTCCGTGGCCTCTCCAGAAATTCCTGAAACCACACAAGCTCAACGCAGCCAGGTTCAGGCAACACCCACCATTCCACCTGCTCGCAAACCAGAGCAGGCCAGGAAAGAGGTTCCTACTCGTGCCACAAGGGCCAATCCAGACACCACGGTGATCAGCATGACATTCGTCGATTTGCGGACTCTGGCCCGTGCTTTCCGATCCCCGGAAGTGTCACGCCCCACATTTTCAGGATTGGACCACGAGGATCCAACCGTATTTCTCAACAAATGCGAGAAATTCTTCACCACTGCCGCGATCGACGAACCTAAGTGGTCGCAAATGGTGACGAAATCGTTAACCGAAGGCGCGGGAAAGTGGTTCCAAGTTTACAAAAATCTTTTTCTTCTCTGAGAAAAGTTTCGGAGCTTGCTTATCCATCGTTACGCCGGGACTACCACGGTGAACAAACTCTACCTGAAACTTTACTCAGGAAAACAGGAGGAAAAAGAATCTTTTGGGGTCTTTCGCCAACGAAAATACCTTTTGGCCCTTCGTCTTCGGGCAGAAGCCCCGGAGGTGCAGACAGTAAGTCTTCTTCTTGAATCCCTGAAGCCCTCCATTAAAAAGATCCTGCGAGAACCAACCCTCGTATCGTTTGAGGATCTCTTTGAGCGAGCTGTACAGGCCGAGGCGGATGAGCTCGAGGAGAACCCACGCAAGGAACCCAACGCGAAAAGTAAATCGGCAGCGCCGGCCGTTCAACCCGCGTCAGCCACTTCGAACGTTCTGGTTTATAATGCACGCGCTCCCCCTGACTACCAATATTGCCCAGGACAGCATTGGCATCGAAACTGCCCAGTTATACTGACACGATAAGGCGAACTGGCGACTTCGGCGGACGAGACGAACGTTTTCTCCGCCCTGGTGGTACCTGGCGCATTCCCGTTGTAAGCGCTCTCTGTGCAGATTCCAGCAACTTACCCCGAGTCCCTGTTCTTTTGGAAAATCGGGAAGTTATTTCCAACTTCGTCGGAAATGTTAGCCCCTCTCACGAATTTGCTATCTCCAAAACGTCCTTTTAAATGGACCGCCGAGTTACAAGAAAGATTCAGAATAGCCAAACTCGCTTTCCAAGCCCCGATTTCCCTAAGTCTTCCTGATCCGTATTTGAAATTTGTCCTTCAGACTGACGCAAGCGCATACGGAATGGGTGCAGTCCTCAAGCAAGAGGTACCAGATGCACCACGTCGTATATTATCCTTCGCCAGCGCAAAATTTTCTCCCGCTGAGTCGCGCTATCATTGTAACGAGCAAGAATGCCTCGCGATCATCTTGGCGGTAAAGCGTTATCGATCTTTCCTTGAGGATCGTCCATTCACCCTTCGTACTGATAGTAAGACGTTAACGTGGCTCAACACTCAAAAGGACACTCGCGCGAAACTTACTCGTTGGCACTTACTCCTGAGTGAATTAACTTACACAATTTGGATCGGATGTTGCCACCGACTTGAGCCCCGAAGCTCGCAGATAAAATAAGTTCGGTACCGATTATTAACGCAATTCACGCCCCTCATTCGAAGGGGTCGTTAGTGTCCAGCAAGAGGACCCACTTGTCAATCAGAACGCCATCCGATGGCGCGAACTACGCGATCGTCTAGTCCGTACCCGCGACGAACAAGTTTTCTTCTATCGACACCGTTTAACTTTTAACGGTTTCTGGCACCGAAACTCTACTGACGGTGAATTGCAACTGCAGGTACCCGCTGCCCTGCGATCCCGCGTGATCTGAGGGTATCACGATGCTCCTCCTTCGGGTCACCCAGGGGCCGACGAAACCTCACGTAGCATTCAACGTTTATTTTTCTGGCCCTGTATGAACCGTCGTTACGTTACGAGTTGCCACTTATATATTTGCTGCAATGGGAAACCGTGGCGGTTGATTTGATGGGACTGTTCCCCGAACAAACCAAGGAAACCGCTTTATCTTGGTCGTTACCGACCTATTTACCCGATGGGTAGAAGCTTTCCCACTCCGAGCATCCGAGGCGCCGCTTCTCACAAAAATTTTGGAAGAGGAGGTATTTTCGAGTTACGGTTACCCGAAGAGGTTCCTGAGCGACAACGGTACCCAGTTCACGAGTCAAGTGTGGGCAAAAGCCAGCCAACGCTGGGATTGCGACCTGTGGACCACCAAGGTCTACCACCCACGAGCCAATCCCACCGAGAGAAGGAACTAGGAGGTTAAGAAGGAACTCCGACTGCGCCTGTACAAAGACAATCAGCAAATCTGGAACCGTTATCTACCAGGGCTCCTTTTTGGACTCCGTCTGCGACAGAACACAACTACTGCCATAATACCGAGTTTCCTTCTTTTTGGTAAAACCATTTCCTGACCCGGGGAATGGCGAATGTTACAGAATCCAGATGCAGCAGACCAGGCTCAGGACTGTCTTCGCTGAGAGGAAAGAGCCCGTCAGCATCAGGCCACGTATTAGAAGAGGTACGCCACTGCACCTCCCGTCGCAGCGAGGTATGCCCTTGTGGACTGGGTATACGTTCCGTACCACGAGCTGTCCAACAAGGCTGCTGGTTTTAACGTAAAGTTAGCACGCGCCCGCAAAAGGCTATACCAAGTTCGGGAACACCTCTCAGGCCAGGTGTACTGGGTTCTCCGAGATAGAGTGCTCCAAAGGGTTTACGGTGGTGTGCTGATTCCAGCACCCGACGGCGCCGTAATTACAGCTGCCGGTGACAACTGCAACTAAATCAACCCGACCAGCAGGTCGACAGATCGCGCCAGGTCGAACTCATTCTCGATGTGCTTGCCCCACCAGACGACTCTGACACCGGGCCCATCCCGCGTGTTGTCGTTCCAACATCAGACGAGTATCCTGGATTTCAACGTAACGCCAGAGGGCGGTATGTTTTGCGGGTGCGAGTTCCCGTAAATTATCGGAACATCCGTTCTTATGTACCTCGGAGCAGGTACCTGTGAAATTAGTATATGCTATTTTTTTCTTAATTTTAATTATATTTCGTCTCCAGTATAACCTCGTCGAAGTTGAAGAAAGTAAGCCAAGATCTATTCCGTCCAGGGTGGAATTTTTATACACTGGGGCGCTGAGATGAAAACGATCAACTTAATTCGAATCCTTAAATGAGAACCTCCGCTGAATTTTTCCTTCAGGGAAATATTCAGCCGAGGTTTTTAAATTGTCAGATTCGACTGTCGCTTGATCCTCCTTGACGACCTGAGCTGACTCATCACTTGTTCCGTTAGACCGAAAATCTAAACAGGATCTACAGCTGACCGTTCGACAAACTTAAACGTGTCAACGCTGACCTGACGTCCCAAAGGATCAGTCTTTCCACTATACTCCTCTCACTCCCTCTTTCGCTTTTCTTTCCGCTCTCACTCGCATCCGCTGCCTACTCTATCTTCTCTTAGTGACTGAATCCTTAGCTAGGAATATTTTAATATTTTCTTTTCCAAAATCCAAGAAATAACGTGCGCAACTTATCTCGAGGATTGCGGGAGTATGAATTTAATCAAGGGAACAGGGAAGAATTTTGAATTGGAACTTGAAGTCACGGGATAAGTGTCGACAACTTCCTCGAGGGATTATTTTATAATTATTGCAACGATGAAATATTCATATTAGTATTAATATTGGTTAATTGATTAATTATTACTTAATTATGCAATAATAATAATTGTTATTATTTTAATTACATTATTTACTAATTGATAATTGATTGATGTTGGTATTAGTATTGGTATTCCTTTTTTTCTCCTTGAAATATTTTTTTAAAATAAAATTTATGTAAGATAGTTAAAGTACATTTCAAGGAGAATTTCTTAGTAAAGAATTCGAACAGACCGAATACGAGCATTGGAGGGGATCGCGAGAGCACCTTCCCCTGATCCGAGGGAGCCTGCGGCACGGCTCTCGCCACTTTTTCCACGCTGAACTCCATTCCATTCCTGAACACCCTCTCCATGCTCGTGTCGGCGCGCTCGAGGGTCCTGGGCCTGCGAGCCCCACAACGGATCGTCAGTCCGCTAAGGAACATACCACGACAAAGTCGCGCGTCGCTCCCTGTACCTCTAGCCCATTGAGTAAATAAAGTAATCGTTTAATATTGAAGTTCTTTTCTTTGAATTTGCTTTTCCCCGTCGCCGCTCTTCCGAATCAGCATTCTAGGGTTGCAGCGACAACGAAGCCGAAGTTTACCAACGTCCTGGACCCCATTTTGGTTTTAATTTGTGACTTTTTTTTAGGTTCTCGACTTCTGAGCGTCGAACCGACTCGGTTCACAACCACCTGGGCGACGAACCTCTTCACCGAGTGGGCATCGAACCTTTTAGGTTCACGATCTTCGGATTTATTTTTCTTTGTTTTATTTGTTTGGGTTTTATTTTACTTCCCCCCCACCCTGTTCTCTTTTCCACGTTTCGGGTTTTTTTCTTTTTAGTTTATTTTACTTGTGTCGTGCGAATTCCGTCACGGGTTCTGGCCGTCTTGCCTACCCTACATGCCAGCGACCGCTGGAACCGAGATCTCCCGACCTCGGAACCGTCAGGGGAAAGTCAACCGCGAGTGCGAGGCGCGACGTCAGGCATCGAGTCTCTCTCTCTCTAGGTTCCGCGCAATCCGCGTCTCTCACTCCCGCGATCGTGAAACCCGGTGCGGGTCACGCCAAACCCCGCAAGCGCCAGAGTAAGGCTCGTCGCGACAAGAATCACGAATCACGCGTCGTGCTCACCGCAAAACCTCGAGAAGCAAGCCAAGTGACCGTTCGACACGACTGATGTCAAGTTACGGAACGGTCAGGGGAACACAGCGGGCGGTGCCTTCCCCCTCCATGCTACTACCTTTTCCGCAACTCAGCCTTAGCCGTCGAACGGACAATGCTCAATAAGGGTCATTAGTGCTAATGGTTCTTTTGAAAAAGACGAAAAAATGTGCAGTTTTGAATTTAGCGATTCGAAAACAAGATATTCATGATTTACGACTTTTCACGATTCCAGTCATGTGTTATTTTCATTAAAAAGACTCACATTTCCCAAAATTTTATTTTCACACATTACCCGGGCAATTATCGGACTGTCACAGAATTTATATATTCTTCTAGTTTCCTTTTTACTCTTAAACAAAAGAATCGATTCATTTGCTACAGCATTTTCATACATAGTTTCTGAATGTAAAAAACTTAATTTGACTTTCAATTTGAAAATAATTTATGTAGACTTCGAAACTGGTATTCATTCAGGTATACGTAGAGCATTGGACAATCGTGTTATTATAAAATGTTGTCGATTTCATTTAGGTCAAAGTTGGTGGAGGAAAATTCAAGAATTCGGTTTGAGTACTGAATACAAAAATGTGAATTCGGAAATAGGTTCTTTCTTGAAAAACTTTTTTGGTCTTGCTTTTTTGGATTCAATCTTGTAGCTAAATGTTTCGTTGAAGCCCTCATGACGATGAAACCAGAAAACGACCGAGTTCAGAAATTTTGCGATTATATTTGGAGAAAGTACTAAGCAAGTAATTCGAATTTCCCTTTTGAACTCTGGGCTGAATTTTCGCATACAACTACGCGCACAAATAAGGGTTGTGAAGCGTATCATTCAAAATTAAACGCTGAATTTTACACTCCCAAACCGAACATTTTCAATTTAATTAGGATTTTTAAAGAAATGCAGCTCGAAGTCTACATCAAAATGAGGAGTGAAACGACAAGGAGAAAAGAAATCATCGAAAAAGAACAATTCCTTAACAATGCAATTTTGACATTCCAAGTCGGATTTATAACTCGATTTGAGTTCGTTCGTCAAGTTTCACGCAAGTTTTTACCAGTTAGTTCATAAGATGAATATTCTACTGATTTTTAATTTAAAGCTTAGTTTAGTTTAAAGTGAAATAAATAGCTAAAATCTGTGAGAGGGAAATATGTAGCTAATTTAAGTATTTATTTCACTTTATTGAGATAATATTTGGTTAAATAATATTTCATTATTATTATGTCTGGACTCATTTGACAAAAGCTCTCATCTAGCTGCTCAATTAATTAGATTCGTTTATTTATATTCTAGTATTATATCATTCACAATATGTACATATTTCCCAACAATTTTTAAACACACCAGCATGGACAAAATTTATTTTGTAGAGTTTGCTGCAAGTCCTAAGCCTGGGTAAAGTGTGAAAATAAAATTTTGGAAAATGTGAGTGTTTTTAATGAAAATAACACATGAATGGAATCGTAAAAAGTCGTAGATCATGAATATCATGTTTTCGAATCGCTAAGTGCAAAACTGCACATTTTTTCGTCTTTTCCAAAAGAACCATTAGTACTAATGACCCTTATTGAGCATTGTCCGTTCGACGGCTAAGGCTGAGTTGCGGAAAAGGTAGTAGCATGGAAGGGGAAAGCACCACCCGCTGTGTTCCCCTGGCGGTTCCGCAACTCGCCATCAACCGTACGACACGACCCTGGATATTGCCGGTCCCTCGACCATTATCGAGACTCTCTCCGTTCCGCCAAAGTTCCCTCCGTGAACCCCTACGCGAAACCGATTCCGGGTACTAAGCGAATTCAGTTTGAGCGAGTTCTCCCTGGGCCCCTCAGACCGCGTTAACCCCCCCCCCCCGACAATCTGATTAAATGTTACTCGGGACAGTTTCCGCTCTTAACTGCACCTGCACGACGCTACCATCTCCAGCCCATACCTTTCACCCTCCGTGGTCCCGTGAGCCCGACTAACGCGCGGAGGACATCCTAGCCGAGCCCCTACCAGTACATCATCTATATTAAAAATTAAGTAGCTGATCATGACCCTTTCGAAACCGGAAGGTACCACAAAAACAATCATCCCATTCTCAAATGCGGAAATCACCCTTATTTCATAACAAAAATTTTAAAAATTTCAAAAAATTATTCAAACATCAATATTAAAATTTTGTTGCCGATGATGACTCTGATCGATGCCCATATGTACCACAAAAAATAGCATCTGCTTATTAAATGCACAAATCACCCTAATTTCACCACAAAAATTCAAAAAACTCCGGAGAATTACCCTAACATCAATACTAAAATCTAGATTGCTAATAATGACTCTGCTCGATGAACAAAGCTATTATAAAAAGTAGCATCCCACATCAAATGCAGAAACCACCCTTATATCACCAAAAAGAATTAAAAAGGTCCGGAAAATTACCCAAACTTAAAATTAAAAATTTGATTGCTGATAATGTCTCTGATCGATGCCCAAAGCTACGACAAAAAGTAGCATCCGCCTATAAAATGTGGATGCCACCCTAATTTCACCTCAAAAATTAAAAAAATTCTGGAGAATTACCCTGACACCCTTATTTCACATCAACGATTTAAAAAATTCCGAAAAATTACCCAAACAACTAAACAAATCTAAAACAAAAAACTACCCAAACAACCAAACAAATCTAATTGCCGATGGTGATACTGAACATTGTCCAAAGTTAACACAAAAAGTAGCATCCGCTATCAGTTGCGGAAACCACCCTTATTTCATACCAAAGATTTAAAAAATTCGGGAAAATTATCCAGACATCAATACTAAAAATTTGGTTGCCGATAATGACTCCGTTCGTTGCCCAAAGCTGCCACGAAAAGTAGCATTCCCCTATCAAAGGCGGACACCACCCCTATATCACACCAAAGACTTAAAAAATTCCGGAAAATTACACAAACATCAATATTAAAAATTTGGTTGCTGATAATATCTCTGTTCGATGCCCAAAGCTACGATAAAAAGCAGCATCCCCCTATCATATGCGGAAAGCACCCTCATTTCACCCCAAATGTTTAAAAAATTCCGGAAAATTACCCAAACAGCATACTAAAAATTTGATTGCTGATAAATGACTCTATCGATGCTCAAAGGTATTACAAAAAGTAGCATCCCCTTATAAAATGCGGATACCAACTTTATTTCTAAGTCTAAAAAAATTTCCGGCAAAATACCCTAACATCAATACTAAAATCCAGATTGGTGATAATTACTCTTCTAGATACCGAAAGGTTACCACAAAAAGCAGAAACCCCTAATAAATGTAGAAACCACCCTTATTTCATACCAAAAACGTAAGCAATTTTGGAAAATTACCCAAACATCAATACTAAAAACTTTATTGCTGATCTTGTCTCTGTTCAATGTTTAAAGTTACGACAAAAGTATTATCCCCCTATCAAATGCAAAAACCACCCTTATTACACCCCAAATGTTCAAAAAGTTCCGGCAAATTACTCTAATGTCAATACTAAGAATTCTATTGCTTATAATCACTTTGCTTGATGCTGTTACGTCCTGATTAGGGAAAAACAAAGGCAATTTTTGTATTTAAAATTAAATGCTTTCCTGATTCATTTACGGAACGGAAGGTTCCGAACTAAGGGAGCAGGTAAAAGTCTAATAGATCGGTGATGTACATTCGAATTGCAAACAACGTCGAATTTATTACATTTGTTTATGTGTAAAAAGTGGTGCACGACCAAGGGTGTCCTATGCACACTTGTTGCGTTTTTTTGAATCCTGGGGGGTGGCTGGAAGAGAAGGTCCACCTGACAGACGGTGTCCTTTTTCTGTTCCCTTATTCGAGTGGCCGAAATTATTTTTAACCGACAAACCTTTGATGTAGCGAGGATTTGTTTTACGACCTCATCGTAAACGAAGGAAACCTCGCTCTCGATGTTTTTCATTCCTTTGATCTAAAGAGTTTTATTTTGCATTTTTATGTGTCAAGTAGACTAAGCTTAAGAGCCCTGGCCCGGAAAATGCATGGCAAAAACGACTACTTTAGTCCGCATTTTTAGACTAAAATAGACGTTTCCCAGTGTTATTTCCGGGTTTAGATGATACCTTATATCTTTCCTAAGGGAGCTTGACTCCTTTGGCACCGCAAATCCCAGTTGCTTCAGAAGAGATGCAGGATATGAGCCCAATAGTCAGAAATAAAACTAAAAATTTTTTGGTGACTTTGAAACTTTAAAATCGTCATTTTTGACATTTATTTATAAATTCTGTTTTAAAACACCCCTAGGTTCGATTTAAAAACTTGCCAATAACGGGTGCGTCAGGAGGGTTGCCAGTTATGGTCCCAATAGTCAGAAATAAAATAAAAAATTTTTGTAGTGACTT
>JBAGKK010528643.1:0-12714 GCA_037177015.1 Euceroptres primus | reverse complement strand
GGGGGGGGGTCAAATTTTACACAAATTTAATACCTTCTATGATGATAATGTAAAAAAAATTTAGTATTTGGACAGAAAAAGAGATCAGGATTTGTTAGTTGCAGCTTTCTGAGTAATATGTAGACACGTCGATGCGGTCACGTGATGAGAATGTACTTAACTTTAGTTTGTCGATTTTTCGACTTAATCTAAAACTGGTTTTTTAATTTTTTTTAAAGATTTCTATATGTTGTAACTTTGTTAATATTGGTCAACGGGATAAATGTTATCCAGATGGTTTGTAGAGTTTTATGGCAGCTATCCAGAACTGCCCTTAAAAATTTATTTTTTAGCAAAAAGGTTTTTTCAAAAAGTAAAAAATGTCCCTAATTTTTTGAGTTTTTGGCCAATGAGGCTGGTTAACGAACTTGTCTCCTCTTTTCGAGTCTTAAAAAATTCTGCTAAAGCGCAATCCTGTCCGATAATTCTTTCAAAAGTTATCGTGTTAACAGACAGACAGACAGACCGACAGACAGACAGACAGACTGACTGACATACAGACAGACACCGGCGTAAAAACCGTTTTTTCTTAGTCAGGGAGTCTCAAAACGTGGAGATTTGATGAAAATTCGGAAAGTCAGTTTTCACATAAAACTAATACCTTCTCATATGATGATGAGAATGTAAAAATCTGATGTCCCTATCTGTTGCTTATTTATAGGCTATTCAAATGGCATATATTTATCCTATTCTCAATCTAGAATGTCATTTTCCTTTATTAAGTGTTACGCACATTTACCTATTTCCACATAATTCCAAATGCGACATACATTTCAATGAACTAAAAAAACCATGTAATTTTCCTAATTGCACTAAAATAGCCATTCCAGGTCTTGGCTGACTTTTCTCTGAAATTGTCCACTTCCTGAAACAAATTCCTGATCAATAATCAAACATTGGGGCGTCAATTTACTCTCTGATCGAGGAGTGGATACTTATATATGTCAATGGTTAATTACACCCTAGACAGAAGTGGAAGCCCATTAAATAAAGCCCATTAAACATGTCGCTTATTATTGCCTGCAAAACTACTCATATTTTTATTAAAAATAAGTTTCACTGTATAACCGAGCGCAGAAACGTGTAAATTAATTATAATCAGACACTTCTCAGGGAATTTAAGCGAATTCTTTGCAAAATAACATGTCTATTAATCGCATTAGTATTAAATTTATAATATCTTCATTATTTTAATTTCACAGGAAAACAGTGATCATCAATTTAACGCTAAATTCAAACTCAAATTGAGTTGCAACAAAAAAAAGTCTTAAAAGCAAAGGAAATCACAGTAAAAATTCAATTTTTATCAATTATTCAAAATGAGTTGCAACATGATTCATTTTTTGCCTTATTAAAAAAAATCTATTTCGATCCATTAAATAAGGGTTGCTTGAGAAGTCCAATTTCAAAATTCCAGGTTTTCCAGGTCTAATTCTGAAGAAATTCCAGTTAATTCAATTTAAAATAATTCTTCTGGTCGCAATCTAATTTGCCGATCATTTCCGTTACTGTGATTAATAAATGCAAATAATTATTGAACAATTTTCAACAATAACAATTATTGAAGAATTTTCAACAATAACAATTATTGAAGAATATTCAACAATAACAGTTATTAAACAATTTTCAACAATAGCAATTATTAAACAATTTTCAACAATTATTGAATTCTAGACAATAAATTGCTATCAATTTTCAAGTTTAAAATCCTATGACAAAAATTAAAATCAGGGATTCACAGTAGTTCAGTATAGTTCAATTTTATGGAAAATAGGGGATTTCTTTCTCGAAAAATGGGATTTTTTTTAAAAAAGGAAAATTTGTTGCTCTTAAAAATACCAAAGAAGTCAGTAAATGTTCATGAATACAATATTTTTTTAAGAAAACTCAAATTTTATTAACAAATAAAATTATATTCAATCCGCAGATGTTAAAGTTTATTGTCTTTTAATAAGAAAGAGGAAAAAATATCTCAGTTATTAAAAATTTTCGACTGCTAAAATTGCAGGCAAGAATTTAGATTTCTGAATTATCAATTATGAAATTGGCGAATTTTTAAATTTACAACAATTTAAATTTCCGAAAGGACTACTGGAATTCTCCAAAATCTTAAAAAAATCCTCAAAAAACTTGGATTCTGACTAGAATCTAATAAAATAATCCTAAAATTTCTAGACTTTCTGAATCTTTGGAACTCTCTAGAATTTTATAAAATCCTTTATAAATTCTTATGGACCTTTCAAAAACCTTTTAGAATTTTCTAGAATATTTGAAATTTTTGTTATACTTGTTCCAAGTCTCTAAAGGTCTAAAGTTTGAAGGGCATAATTTCACTGGACAGATCCTTAAAGCAGGGGCGCATGAATATTCCCCAAATTCTATTTTCCCTAACCATTATTTTACCTAAATTCGTTTGACCGAAAATAATTTACTATAATTTTTATTTCTCCTAATTGTCAATGCACCTAATTTTTTTTCCGAATTATTATATGCCACAATTTTTATTTTCCCGAATAACGATCTGCCATAATTTGAATTCTTCCGAATTACTGTTTTCCATAATTTCTATTCTTCCGAATTACCATTTGTGATAATTTTTATTCTTCCGAATTACCATTGGACATAATTTTTATTTTTCCGAATTACCGTTTGTCATACTTTTTATTCATCCGAATTACTATTTGCTATAATTTTTATTTTTCCGAGTTACCATTTTTCATAATTTTATTCTTTTGAATTACCATTTGACATAATTTTTAATCTTCCGAATTACCATTTTTCATGTTTATTTTTCCGAATTACCATCTGTCATAAATTTCATTCGTTCTAATTTGCATTTAACCTAATTTCTATTTTCCCGAATCTCCCTGTGCTATAATGTGCGTGTAACATAAATTTTATTCTTCACAACGGAAGTTCTGGTTAGTGAAGTTGGCGCTGCACAAAATAGGCGCGAAATTTAAATTGCACCAATTGCACATACTTTATCTGTATTTCGATTGGTCAGATTTAAATTTCGTGCCTATTTTGTGCAGCGACACCTTCCCTAATCGGAACTTCCGTTATGAAGAATAAAATTTATGTTACATGCACATTATGACACATGGTGATTCTGGAAAATAGAAATTAGGTTAAATGCAAATTAGGACGAATGAAATTTATGACAAATGGTAATTCGGAAAAATAAAAATTATGAAAAACGGTAATTCCGAAAAATAAAAATTATGAAAAACAGTAATTCGGAAAAATAAAAATTGGGGCAAATGGTAATTCGGAAGATTAACGGGGTAGTACCATGTCTCGAGCCAAAAAATTCACTAGTTTTCTTTATTTATTTTCTAAGAAAGTATTTTATTTACACTCATCTCTCGTTACTACATCTCTCGTCTGGTTGGCACAGTAACGGGCACTATTAAAATCCGGTTTGAACCGGTTTTAAATCAACGAGTGAGCACTCTTATGTCAACATTCAGTACCGCATATATAGTCTCTGAAAAATTGAATACACTTTTAAACGTACAAAAGTATATCAGTCAAGCAGTCAAGCGCGAAAAACCGTGAAACCGGCACAAGAACGCGAGGTGAGTGTAATGCAAAAAATCTTTTTATTTACTAAAATACTACTCCAAAAGAATACAAAAATTTTTTACAACAAAATATTAATTTGTTAATAATTTTTAAGCAGCGTGAAAAATAGCACTAAAAAAAAGTTGATGTCGCTGGCGTTGATGATTTGAGCCCACTGGAACATCTGAAACAAAAAATTCCAAAAGATTCTTAATTTGTATGAGTATCGCTATCGCCGGTACCTCGATTATGCCAAAATTTAAAATATAAGTCTGTTTTTTAATACAAAAACCTAGTAAAAAATTTAATTTTTTTGCCATTTTTAGGCAAATTGCCGCCATTTTTTTAATTTTTAAGAAAAATTATTTTCCGAGGTACCGGCGATAGCAAATTTTCTATTTCAGATGTTCCAGTGGGCTCAAATCATCGACGCCAGCGACATCAACTATTTTTTAGTACTACTTTTCATGCTGCTTGAAAGTTATTAACAAATTAATATTTTGTTGCAAAAATTTTTTTGGTATTCTTTTTGAGTAGTATTTTGGCAAATAAAAAGACTTTTTGCATTAAATAAAATATTTTCTTAGAAAATAAATAAAGAAAACTAGTTCATTTTTTGGCTCGAGACATGGTACTACCCCCTTAAAAATTATGACAAATGGTAATTCGGAAAAATAAAAATTATGAAAAATAGTAATTTGGAAGAATACAAATTATGGTAAAGAATAATTTGGTAAAATGAAAATTTTGACAAATGGTAATTTGGAAAAATAACAACTATAGTAAATAGTAATTCGGGTGAATAAAAAGTATGACAAACTTTAATTCGGAAGAATACAAATTATGACCAATGGTAATTCGGAAAAATAAAAATTATGGCTAATGGTAATTTGGAAAACATAATGGTTAGGGAAAATAGAATTTGGGGGTTATTCATGCGCCCCCTTAAAGCAATAAAACATTCGTCACTGCAAATACTACTTATCCTCTTGTCTGTAAACCTAGTCGCCTCGAGAACTGGCGTCAAGAAAATAGAAACGAGTGTTTATCGAGCTGTGTAATTATGCAAATAATGTGCATGTTTGGTGCCATTAAATTAGACGCGCGCGCTTGATGGCGCGGTACACGTGAACCAAACCAGCGAACCGGCCGGTGCGGCTTTATAAGTTGCCTTCAATGTATCTTATACATTATACCTACCCACGGCACTGATGCAGTATGTGCAACGCAAATGCAAATACGCGATATACTCTAGAACTCGTGTAACAACGCAGATCCTATCCCCTTGATTAAAACTGAATTTAATCGTCCTTACAGTATGCTTTATAAGCGTGCCAAACTTGTAATTAATTCGTACACTTGTTAATGATTTCCCTTTTCCATGCAACGTCCAACATACGACAATATTTTAGTATTCTTATTTTTTTTAAAAATACAACCATTTATAAAGCATAAGATAATTAAAAAATAACTTCCTATTAAGAAATTATGAATAATTTATGTATAAATTATAGTTACCTACTATGCAAAAAAATTCTGCAAACATAGTAAATCGGAAAATATCAAAATGCTGTAAACAAATGACAACTAGTTTTCAACTGTTTGCAACATTTTGATACCTTTAGATTTACTGCACTGTTAGAAGAAACTTCAATCAGTTCAGTTGAAGTTTTATTCAATTACCGTAACAGGAGCATACCTCTATTCCCCTATTTTCCCCCTTTTAACCTTATTTTTCTCAAGATCCCTTAAAATTCATATTTTTTAGAATTTTTCTCATTTTTTTATTCCAAGCTCCGATTAATTTTCCAAGAATTGTAATAAATAGAAACTTATGACATTCAAAAACGCGTACCACAATATTGAAACCTTAGAGATCCAGCGAGTCTTCTAGAAACTTCAAAACTTTTCCCAAATTTAAAAAAAAATTGTAAACATTCTAGACTGACTATATCTTCCGGACTCTTTCAATGTCTTCCAAAATTTTCCGTAATCAAATCTTCTAAACTCTTTCATAATCGTCTAATATTTTCTGCTTTTTCTAAAGTCTTTTTTAAAATCTTCTTTTCTGGGTTCTCCTATAATCTTACAAAATCTTAAAGAATCTCCCATTTAATAAATATACTATAATTCAAAAATGCATGAAACATTAAAAACAGAGACAATAAATGAATGCATCAAAAAAATGTCAGTAAACTATTATAACAGATTTACCGAGCATACTAACTGTACTGTTCTTGAGGTTGTTTATAAACCATATAAGTATAAACACAAAAGAATTATGCATGTAATTTATGATAAACGATACTTCTCAAATATTTAAGTAAGTAAAACATGTAACTTATATTTTTTTAGGTTTCTGGTTTTTAAAAAAAATATCTAGTCTATTTTTCCAGAAATTAAACTTTCCTGATCATTCACATTGTAACCATTAAGTAATTATGATAAATTAAATTTGGATGGTAGTCGTAGTTAATAACTACGTTGGAACATCTATTAGACATTAAAGAATGTAACATATTATGTAAACTCTATGTTAATAAATAATAATTATTATTATTAAAAGAATCTCCCAAAATTCTTTAATATTTTAAAAAATATACTAGACTGTTCCAGAATCTATTCAGAATCTTTCTAAAATTTTCTAGATTTTTTGAAACTCTTAAAAAAAATCTGAAAGAGACTATTAGATATTAGAAGTTTAGGGCGGACTTTAAAAGGTTTTTGAGCATTCTAAAAGATTCTGAAACAGTCTAGATGATGATGAAAAATAAGAATAGATTTTAAGGGTGTTTTTGAAGATTTTAGAACTCTGATCAGAGTTTAAAAGAACCATTGGAAATTTTAAAAGGTTCTAGACAATGCTGGAGAGTTTTAGAGGATTCTGCAAGAATTTTGAAGACTCTAAAACATTATACATATAAAAAATCTTGAAGATTCTAGAGGATTTTGAGGGATTTTAGGAGATTTAACGAATCTACAAGTACATGAAATATTAAAAATATTCTAGAAAAATCCAAAAGATCGTCTAAAATTCCAGAAGATTTCATGAAGGTTTTAGAAAATTCTAGAGAATTCCGAAGGTTCTGAAGGTCTAGTTTGTGGAGTTTCTTATTAGATTCTAGCCAGAGGAAATTGTTTGACTATTTTTTAAGATTAGCACTCATTCCGGAAATTTGATTTGTTGAAAATTTAAAAATTTGGTAATTTCATAATTTAGAAATTTAAGATTCTTGTCAGTAACATTAGAAGCCGAAAATTTTTACATATCGTTAATTTTTAATGGACAAATTTTTTGTTCAAAAGTATTTGCTGTCAGAATTTCTCTCTTTCGTTAACTTCAACGTCTCATTAAAATTATTTTTCGGGAATATTATACAGTTTCTGATAATATTTTTATTATAATCTAAATGCTGGTTTAGTTCTATTCAATATAATTTTTTTTTTGTTAATGAAATTTGAGTTTTCTTATAAAAATGATATATTTATTATTTTTTATTGGCTTGCTTGGTTTTTTAAAAAGAAACAAATTTCTCCCCTTTTTCCTCTTTTTCGAAAAAGAAATCCCCTATTTTCCCTAAAATTAAATTACTGAATCGATGCGATCCATGAGTAACTGAATAAATTTTCAACCAAAATAATTTTCAACAAAACCAAATTAATTTTCAACCAAAATTAAGGGGTATTATAGTTTGACCATTCTGTTTTCGAGGGCATTGTTCAAACTTCAATAAAACAAAATCATTTAAATTTTTTTGAATGAAACTTTTTTCATTTATCACAATAAGTCTTTTAGTACATAACAAAATATACTAGAAATAAATCACTCAAATAGGGGGCATTGCGGCATCTCAAAGAATGTGTCCCGGGAACGCACGGTTGACATGATTCCGCTCTTCTAGGACGTCCGAAAAAAAACCAAACAGATTCTTAAAATATACGAGTGTGGCTATAGTCGGGACTAGACCTAATCAAAAATATTGAAAATTCGCAAAATGGCACTTCTTTGAAAATTTTTGTGCGAACTTTCACTTTTTTTGTTGTGGTTTTTGACTTGTTAAAAATTCAAAAATCGTTATTTTTGATTTATTCTAGTTCTGACTATAATCATACTTGTATATTTTAAGAATCTGTTTGGTTTTTTTTCAGACGCCCTGAAGCAGCGGAATCATGTCAACCGTGCGTTTCCAGGACACATTCTTTGAGATGCCACAACGCCCCCTATTTGAGTGATTTATTTCATGTATATATTTTTTATGTTCTAAAAGACTTGTAATAAATGAAAAAAGTTCCATTCCAAAAAAATTGGAATGATTTTTTTTTATTGAAGTTTGAACAATACCCTCGAAAACGCATGGCCAAACTATAATACCCCCTTAAATGAATCTTTAATCACAGTAAATGAAATTTCAATCACAGTAAATGCAATTTCAATCACAGTAAATTAAATTTCAATTGCCAGTAAATGAATTTTCAATCACAGTAAATGACGCGAGCTCTTCCCTGTTAATAAATGCACGATGACATCGAAACACTACTATTGTATTTTAAACACTAAAGGAAAAATGTATGTAAATTTATGTATATTTCTTGGTTGCCCACATCATGGTTTTACCAAGGGCATTAAATGAATAAGCAAACAAACAAACAAATGAAAAGTTGTTGAAATTTCAAGAATTTCCTGACAGTGTAGCATAATTTTTTGTATAGTGAGTATCAATAATATTATCTATACTATATATTTTTTTCATCTTTTCTTTTATTTTCCTTTAATATTAAGAATCTACATTTCTCAATAAACCATTTTATTCAAAGAAAAAATTAATAATTGGTTTATGAAGTAGAAGAAATGAAGAAAGTGATGGTTTGTGTACACACGGTGAAAAAAATCTGTTGAATTAACAGAAGTCATCTGTTGAAATAGGGACATCAGATTTTTTGTAATATTTACAAAAATTTCTGTTAAGCATAAAGTGAACAGATATTTCTGTTTTTCGTTACATTTTCAGAAATTTCTGTTAAGCCTAAATTTAATCGATATTTCTATTGAATTAACAGAAATGTCGGTTACGTTAACATTTTCAAGAAAAATTAGAATTCTACAGAAATTTCTGTTAAATTTACTAACCATCTTTAAGTTTAACAAAAATTTCTGTAAATATTAGAGGTCTGCGCCGACGTGACTTTCAAAAGATGACTTCTGTTCATTTTACAGATTTTTTTTTCTCCGAGTAACAGCTTTTAACCAAAAATCGAATTGTACTTCACTTTTGTAGGATTAACTGTTATTTATGATAAGTTTATTTCTCATGCTCCTGCTGAGAATTTCTCCGAAAATTTTAAATGCTCGATCATTTTAGAACACTTAATTTGATATGCAATGATTTGCAATGATATATAATTGTTTGAAAAATATTTTGATTAGTTACAAGCATAACACAGAAAAAGCGAAGAATAAATTTCACCTTGATTCTGGGGTAAAAATTACCTGCAACAAAAAGTAACTTCACAGGATAAATTTTACCCAAATATCGGTCAAATTTTCTTTTGTGTTTCCTTGACAACACATTTATTTCAAAAGACGTGAAGTTGTCTGAATAAAAATTTATACTTCTAAAAAATTACTTGCAAGACATTTTATCTTTAGTTTTTTTTTTGTGGTGAAGTATAAGAATTATTTACATCATAAACCTGTTGTATATTTTATAATACTTCTTTGTAGACGGAGAAAAAATCTGTTGAATTAGCAGAAGTCATTCTTTAGAATGGGGCAGCAGATTTTTTTCTATTATATTTACAGAAATTTCTGTTAAACTAACAGATGGTTAGTAAATTTAACACTCTCTAAATCTGTATCAGATAAAATTAACCGATTCAGGAGCAAGAAGTCAGTCACTGATTCATTCAGTGAAAATTTAACTAAAATTTCAGTCAAAATTCACTAATTTTTCAGTCAAACCTCACTTTGAGGTTATGTTGCTAACTAAAAATGAGTTAATTTTTCGTTTACTGAAATTTCAGTAACTTGTTGACTGCAAATCAGTACATTTTTGAGTAAATATCAGTTAATTTTTAACTGAATATCAGTTAATTTTTAACTGATTATCAGTTAATTTTCATTTTACTGATTGCTAAAGCAAGAAATCAGACATGGTTTAACTGATAATCAGTTAAATTTAACTGATTCAGATTTAGAGAGCAGATATAGCTGTAGAGTTAGTAGAAATATCTGTTAACATTTTATCAGAAAAATTAGAATTCTGTTAACCTAGCAGACATTTTTGTTAATTCTACAGAAATATCTGTTAAATTTACTAACCATCTGTAAGTTTAACAGAAATCTCTGTAAATATAACAGAAAAAATCTGCTGTCCCTTTTCCAACAGGTGATACATAATAACGTCACGAGTTACCGACCCATTTTTTATTTATATTCAGCGGATTTATTAAGTGAGAAATGCAAATATAATGCTGAAATTTTTGGAAATAATAAAGAATATATCAAGGAATCGATGTCTGGTGCGCCTCAGTTTTTATTTTGGCAACAAAATTATTTTTAAAAAATTTTGTTTTCTAGATAAAAATTGAAATGTACCAGACGTCGATTCCTTGATATATTCTTTATTATTTCCAACAATTTTAGCATTACATTTGCATTTCTCTCTTATTAAACCCGCTGAATATAAATAAAAAATCGGTGAGTAATTCGTGAAATCATTATGTAACACATACCCTTAAAGGGTTATATCCCTTTGAGTGGTCGAAAAACGAGGCTTTTTTAGGGATTTTTTTAAAAAAATACTTATAAAGCAATAAAAATGAGGTTTGGAGGGTATATTATACATATCTTTGGGTACTCAAATAAATTTTTTATTTTCCAAAAAAATACAAAATGGCGGCTTAGTGGCCGGTAGAAAGAGGACGCCTTTTTTGAGGCGCTCCACGGGCGGAAACGTTGGATACGCACATCAGTACCTAGGGCAAACAAAAAAAATTCTTCATTATCTACATTCGTTTTGCGAGAGGAGTACCCCTTCATTCAACTGATTTTTTTTCTCCATGTATATTTCGTGTGTCCTTATAGGTTAAACCTAAGAAATACATAAAATTCTATTCCATTCTATAATATTCTATATAACCAAGATCGTGGTCATTACACCCATTTAAAAAACTGTGAGAAACTATAAGCATTATGTACCTCTTTTGTATAGTAAAGTTAATCTGCATGGTACAGTGAAGATTCGTGGAATGGAGTTAAATAATAGGCAGAATTCTTTTGTGAATAATTAGAAGGTAAACGCGGAAGCTTTGATAGTGGAGTCGTTGGAACTGGAATCGTTTGAACCGCGACGCATTATGCCATTATGGGAAAAGCCGGTGCTCAGGATGGTGCATGCACTTGTCCGCTGTGAGAAATGCATAATGGCTGCCGAACTTAAAACGAGTGCAGTATTCCCAAAGCGAAGGCTATTCGTGTACGTGCGCATAAGAAAATACGCCCACGCGAACCCGCCTGCTCGGCGCAACATTAGTATCAAGAAGTACATACACACGCGAGTGCGTGTACGCATGTACCAACAACAGTATCAACATCGCGGCGTTACAGTGTTGATTACTGTCATTATGGAAAGCCAAGGCTCCCGCGACCGTATGCGGCTACCTCCTCTTCCTTTCTGAATAACGAGACGCCCGTTGCGTCTTACACATATTAATATACACGTATCAACATACACGTCAAATGTGCATACGTCCGTTTTTACAGATGAAAATGCATATGGCATACTTGAATTTATACACAGTACTCATGAGTCTGTTTATGAATATACACATATGAATGAACACATGCTAATAGTCATTGCACCCCAGGGAACACACACACGTGTAAATCACGTGTAATATGCACCAAATACACATGTAAAACACGGCATATGTCCGCTTTAAACACGCCCTGCTGAAAATTTCAGACGAATTCCGGATTCCGAAATTGTCCGGTTTTTGTCATCCGAATTTTATTCGGTTGAGAACGAAATTTGGCTGATTGTATACGAAATGTGTCCGCTTATGTACGAAATTTGCCTTGACCGACGGGTGCGTTTTATCTGTCGGATCTTGTCTGCCCGTGTCCGGAATTTATCCGTATCTATCTAGGTCCTGGGCGGTTTTTGTAATCCGAATTCCGTCCGGAAAATACAAATTTTCATACTGATTCCGGATTCACAATAAAAAAAATAATTTTAAGACCAAAAATACATTAGAATAAAAAAAATGTAATTTAAATTAATTTCGACACATATTTCTTAACTTCAAACAACCACACAGAGGGCATTATTTTTGAAGCTGTAATTATGTTATTAATATTTACAAATTTACATAAATATTAACTTGATGATAAACATATTAAACAATATAATCCTTTTATAAATCTGAAACAGAGAAATGTCATGTAGTCCAGGCAGCTGGTAGTTCTTTTGGCAAATAATTCCCAAACGTGATTTTTTTAAAATATCTTCTTGACAGGATCTCCTGAAGTCTCTTGAAATATATGAAATCTCCTGAGATATCCGAAGTCACTTGAAGTCACTTGAAATCTCCTAAAATATCTGAAGTCATTTGAATTCACATGAAGTCACATGAATCCACATGAAGTCACGTGCATTCACATGAAGTCACTTGAAATCACCAGAATTCACTCAAGGTCACTTGATTTCTCTTGAAATATCTAAAGTCATTTGAATTCACATGAAGTCACATGAAACCACATGAAGTCACGTGCATTCACATGAAGTCACTTGAAATCACCAGAATTCATTCAAGGTCACTTGAATTCTCTTGAAATATTTGAAGTCATTTGAATTCACATAAAGTTACGTGAATTTACGTGATGTCACTTGAAATCACCTGAATTCATATGAAGTCACTTGAATTTTTTTGAAGTCACTTGAAATCTCCAGAAATATCTGAAGTCATTTGAATTCACATGAAGTCATTAATGCAAGTATCCCTTTTTGATAAAACGCATGTACTCTTTCTAATTTTGCAAGAAAAAATTTATTATTTAAACAATTTCTATTAAAAAATGTACTTGCGAATTTTTCTGGAATCAAATCC
>JBAGKK010528632.1:0-12714 GCA_037177015.1 Euceroptres primus | reverse complement strand
ACCACGTTGCATACGTGTATGGTACACCACCATACATATATCTAAGCAAAAAAACACCATTTTTATCACTTTTAATAGTTTAATAATCCAGGTACGAAATTGCCGCTTTTGATAAGAATCACCTATATAAGTAAGGAAATTACTGAAATTTGCCAAATAAAATGAAATAGTTTGTGCAAGAAAGTAAAATGCAAACATTTTAAAAGTTCATAAGAAAATTTTGGCGCGCCTATGTCTTTTTGCTCTGAAGACAATAAATAGCAACTAAAACAAAACAGACGTCACTTAAAGAAGGACATAGGTCTGCCAAAATGAGCATTTTGGATATTTGGATTTTTACTTTCTTGCATAAACTGTTTCATTTTATTTGGCAAATTTCAGTGCTTTCCTTATATTTGCGGTAAAAAATGATTTTATTTTATTTGGCAAATGTCACTGATTTCATGATTTGTCGAAGCTTATTGATCTCACAATATTCTAATTTGAAATATTTACGCCATCAATTTTTTGAAATGGTATTTGGCAAATGTCACTGATTTCATGATTTGTCGAAGCTTATTGATCTCACAATATTCTAATTTGAAATATTTACGCCATCAATTTTTTGAAATGGTTTCTGTTTGATACAATTGCAAATCACTATTTGGCGGCGTTTTTGCTACCCTCGTTTTTTTGAGAGTCCTTTTTGGGAGTGATGATTTCACATAGTTTTTAACATTCTCATCTCATGAGAAGGTATTAGTTTTGTTTATAAATTGACCCCCCCTCCCCCCGTTTTCATCAAACCCCTACGTTTTGAGAACTCCTGAATCCAAGAAACAGGTTTTGGCGATAGTGTCTGTAGGTTTTTATTTATTTAGGCACAATAACTTTTAAAAAAATTAACGGATCAAACTGACGTTTGACACCAATTTTTAATGTGCAAAAAGAAAGGTCATGCTCGCTAGGCAGCCATAGTCAAAAAAAAGTTTAAAAAAAAACTCTTTTTAAAACTTTGTTTAATTTATATTCTAATAATTTTGTACTTTAATAATTTCACTATTCTATGTAATTTCATGTTTGTAAAAAATTCAGTAAACGCGGTCGAATTGAAAATTTGGAATGTATTTATATTAGATTCATGTCAGTAAGCCCTGTCGAGTTATACTAAGCAAATATTTACACACATATACTCAAAATGACAATTACATAATTGACAATCGTGTTTAGAAAGCATTTTAAGTTTCGATTATTCTCATATTTATAATCAATTCATAATTTTGATTATCAATACAGTTTTTAAACCAAGTTCAAAGAGGCCTTAGTTGTAGGGTGGAAACAAAAATTTGGAATGATACCGCACCGTATCCGCTCCTGCTTGCCTCCCACTTGCTTCCATCGTTTGTGGAAGCAGATTCGGTTGAACAGGCGTGGCGGGACGCCGAGAAGAACGTCAGTGGGATGTTACTATTTTAAACGCGCGTCCCTGGTGGAAGAACATGACCTTGGTGGAATAATACGAGACCAACCCTAGAAATCATCGTTCACGCTATCATGAGCGAACTTTCACAACAAGATTACTGAAAATTTACAATTTTTTTATAGTAATTTTTGCAATTTTAATTCTTCGATATTTAACCATGAAAAGAAAGACTTCCTTGACACGAAACGAATTTTATTGAAGATGAAGAAAATTTTCATAATTAATAATATTTAAAAAAATATATGAAGATTTTACTCAGATGGGTGACCGCGTATTTTCACAGCTTAATGCTTGACGAGCAGGAGGTTTGACGCCGAGGGTGGGCGTAAGTAGTCGATAATGTCAAATGTCTACATTCAAACTCGACTGCCGATAAACCGGCTGTACGCGGGAAAGGTTTTCTGTAGTTTTCCTTTCCCCTTGTCGTAAGTCCAGACAAATGCGAATCCGTTTGATACTTATTTGGAGGTTCAATGGAGAATTGGGAAATCCGGTTAATGGGGTAATGGGTGGACCAAGGGTTAGTGTGTTGTACGGTCTCTCACGGCGAGAGGGTTTTCGATATGTAAAAATCCTGATCGGATGTAGATGTGAGAAACGAATTTTAAAAAATATATGAAAATTTACAATTTTATTAAAATAATTTTTACAATTTTAATTTTTCGATGTTCAACTATGAAGAGAAAAGATCCCTTACCTAGAAAGCTAATCAAAATTGACCGAACTTCTGGTTCCGCTACCCCATTTCGATAAAAAATGAAATTCGAAATCTTTTTATTGTTTTTTAAAAACTTTTAAACATTTTTTCTATTTTTTAAACTTATTAATCGATTGGTTATGTTTTTGCTTTTTAGATAAGGTCAAGTCAGACAGCACCTCCTCCAACATCATTTTCGTCAGTTTTCTCCAACGCGAATGCAAATGCTAGTGCGGCAAGTGCTGGGGGATTAACCAGCGGTGCAATGCCACAAACACTAGATCAGCTTTTAGAGAGACAATGGGAGCAAGGCAGTCAATTTCTGATGGAACAGGCTCAGCACTTCGATAGTAAGTGTATGACAAAACATGTTTACGTTTTCATTAACCCTTTGTCAGTCTATGTGCCCAATGTATGTGTAAGGCCGTATAATAATGACCAGCCGAGGGTTAGTGTTAAAGCTTTTTACATTCTCATCACATGAGAAGGCATTACTTTTGTGTAAACTTTGACCTCCCCCCATTTTTCATCTTTAGTGGGAGAAAGTCTCTTTTAGCGTCCAAAAATACAATTTTAGCAACATTCGTACTACAGTCGGGACTGTATCATTTCATATCGGATCTCCTTTTTCTTCTCACAGTGATCCTGTAGGAAGAAAAAGGAGATCCGATGTGAAATGATAGAGATCCGACTGTATATGTAATGAATTTACACATATGCCTGGATATTGAAAACTTCAATGAGTTTTCCGGTAGAACCAAATTAGTGGGGTTTTTTTTTCGTTTTTTGTGTTAACTACACGGAACAAATTAGTTGTGGAAATTTGATTTGACTATGTCTACCACTTTAGGATAGGAGCGCAAATTTTACAGAAATTCAAACTCATATATTTAATGATTCGTAACCTTAGTTAAAGAAACTTTCATAGAATGTCAACCAAAATTTGAAAGACAGCGTTGTTAATTTGAAAACAAAAAAAAACACAATCATTCCTGTTTTATTTATACCTTGAATTTATTTATATCTCAAATTTAATACCTATGGGACATTTCGCACGAGAACGAGGGGGCATGTCTCAGATTTGTCTCTACTTTTGGTTATAAATAGTGTTTTGGGACACTAAATAACTGTACCAAGTAATGGTTCGAAATTCTTTAAATTTTTTTTAGATATTTGTATTAACAATTTCATGCTATTTTTTTCGTTTTAAAATTACTCAGTTGTTAATAAGAATAGAGAAAAATGTTTTAGACCGTTTTTATTCGTAAGTTATTGAAGTTTCAGAAAAATAAATTTAAAAAAAATATTGACTATTGTGTATTTTAAAAATAAAATGAATTGTTTGGGCTGAAACTTCGGTAAAGTGCAGTTCTATTGGATGGTAGTTTATGGAAAAAAATTTTGTCGTTGGGACACATTTACCGATAGGGAGGGGTGTGTAATTTTTTATTTTTGTCCGGATACCATTTATTTCGATGATTTATAACTGTTAATATCAATAATAGTATATTGTGTGACAAAGGAGTAAAATTGGTCTTTTTGAGCGAGTGCGAAGTTTGTCCGCACGAGGCGAAGGCGGCAAACTTCCACGAGCTCAAAAAGACCAATTGCTCCCGTGTTATACACGCTCTTTTATCTCACACATGTAAATAGACGTTAAGTTTCTGAAGCTTTAGGGCGAGAGAGTAAGGGCAGATTTGTAAATATGGCGGCATTGAGAAATACGTTATATCTACAATTACATAATAACAGACGAGGTCAAGGGGTAGAGCCCCTGGCGGGGTCCAGGGTGGAACGCCGGTATTCGGTACGGGGGGCGGAACCCCTTGAAAGGAAAAGAAACCGATCTTTAATCTATAATTTGCAATAAAAATTGCCTCTACAAAAACCTTCGTTCCTTGGGTTCCTTGCGCTGCACTTGACACGTTATTGTATCATAAATACTTTCATATTTGGTATTTAACTTATGGCACATTGATTTTTCCACTGTAAATTTGGCTTTATCTATTATTTGTGAAAGTATTTTATCGATACTGCAAATAGGTTCACTCGGTTCACTCATTTTCGTTTCGACAATTTTCGACATAACCTATAATGTCGAGTTGGTGTAAGAAAAAATTGCTAACTGTTTGAAGATCTAGCATTATCGACAGAATATCACGAAGAGATATAAGTTGAAACCATTTACCTGTCAGATGGCGCTACATACGGCGGAATGTGACGCGCCAAGCTGGTTTTAGCGGGAACTGTCGGTAAATTTAAATTCACGATGAATTTTAAAGGCAGTTTATAGTGTTTTAAGTGTGAAAATTGGGTCGAAAAGCTTTGAAGTCCTTCCTTTTCGTGGTGATTATCCAATTGGTCGTGATTCTTCATCATAAAGAATAGGAATTCACCCTATCGATGAATAAAAATCGACTTTACTCGTTGAAAAATTCTATTGATTTAATAAGGATTCAAAAAGGTCCGCACGGGGTTTTTATATGGTTCCCCTTTCTTGTGTTTTTTTGGAAGACCGGCCTATCAGTAAACTGATGTCCCTACTTCGTTAAGAGTGGTACTCTCAATACTCCCGGATACTCTCAAGATCATTCGTGCTTAACGAACTTTTGCCTCCCCCGAACCTTGAAGCTGGATTCTACTATGACAACTCAATTACGGCCGGTCTTCCGCAAATCATAAGAGACATATGTCACTTAGATGAGATGAAGTCATGCTGCTAAAAGATTTAACAAAGTAAATCCGGGACCACGCATGATTTGGAATAAATTATCAAGTTTAAACATTCATAAGTGTAACGTGACTAAATGAGTTGATTACAATTTAATCTTAATAAATCTTCGTTGACTTTTAATGTTTTCTCCTTGATTTTTAGAGTTTAAAGATCGTTTGCAATCTTTGTTCTAATTTTCTTAAGTACATTTGTTACTTATGCTATTTGTTTGTAAAATTAGAATTGCGTCAACCGTGCTCATTTAAATAGTTAAATGGACCGTATATTATTGCTGATCTGTCCTCCTTTGAGTACCAATCTCTCTCTTATAGTTTCCCTTCAAAATGATGAATAAGCCTTGAAAATTAATTGAAGTTCCGTTTTCTATTTTTCTACATGAGCTTGTTGTACTTGAATCCTTCCCGCGATTCTAAAGACCGATAGGTGCTGCCTCTAGCGAAGGATTTTGTGATTACACGGCTATCGTTACAGGAAATGTCATTAGGGAGCAAGATTAAAGTTCTTTAGTCATTTTCTCTTGGGACTAAAGTAAAACCAATGACCATGCGCGCATGCGCGAAAATTGCTTTTAGGCCCGTGACTTAAAAACGTCAACTTTAATCTCACTTTATGCCTCACGCCCTTTCCATTGATCATACGTATTTTTTGAAAACATAATTATTTGACCTTTAAAAATCAAATAAATTTGACTTTTTTGAATTTGGGTTATTTTTCTTTTCTTTTCTTTTTATCTTTTTCTCATTGTTATATATTTTTTAAAATAAGAGTTTTTTAAATTTTTTGCGGTTATCATTTTTTTCCAATGATTTATGATTCATTTAAAATCAATTAAAAAAAAAGTTCTCACTACAGCTTTGATAGGGTTTTTCATGCCCTTTCAACTGATCATAAACATCTTCCGGCTTATGGTCAGTAGAATGAGCATGAAATATCCTATCGAAGTTGTAGTTGAAACTTTTTTTTATTGATTTTAAATGAGTCATAAATCATTTTAAAAAATAACTGCGAAGAACTTAGAAAACGCTCATTTTCAAAAATTAATAACAATTTGCCCATTTTTTAATCTACAGATATTTTTAGACAAAAAGAAAAGAAAAAAGACCCCAAATTTGAAAAAAGTCAAATTTATTTTTGATTTTGATTTTTGAAGGTCAAATACTTATTTTTTCAATAAATGTGTATGATCAATATAAAGGGTGTAAAAATACCTATCGAAATCGTAGAGGTCAAAAATGAATTTTATTGATATTAACAGGTTTATAAATCATCGAAGTAGATGGTATCCGTACAAAACTAAAAAAATACACCCCCTCCCTATTGGTAAATATGTGTCCCAACGACAAAATTTTTTTCCATAAATTACCAACCAATAGGACAGTACTTTACCCAAGTTTAAGCCCGATCGAGCCCGATTGATTTTTGGGTTGAGGCAGTTGAGAAATAATGCTGCCCCATATGATTTTTTTCAAAACCATATCGGGTCAAGGACATGTTTACAAACAAAAAAATTAATTTTATTTTTCAAATAAACAATAGCGAATATTATTATTTTTCATTTTTTCCTGAAAATTTCAATAAATTACGAATAAAAACTGTCTAAAACACTTTTCTCTATTCTTATTAACAACTGCGTTATTTTAAGACGAAAAAAAATAGCACCAAATTGTTAATATAAATATCTCAAACAATTTAAACAGTTTCGAACCAATACTGGGTACAGTTATTTAGTACCCCAAAACACTATTTATAACCAAAAGTAGATAAAGATCTGAGACATATGAGACATTCTTTCCCAACTCAGCGCATCTCGAATTTTTAATTTTTACCGATCCTCTTGAAACTTGGGTATTTTGTAGCCCCGTATGACTGAACTTTTGAGGCAAAACCATTGACCACCATGATGCATGGTTAACCAGATGTCAGTCATGGTAGTTTCACCATTTTCATGCGCAGAGTATTTTTCAAACGCATATTATGTTACATAATATAAAACAAATTAACTTTATCTTTAGTGGTTTAGAAAGGTATTTTAATAATCTTTATCACAGTAATAATGATTTTCTAGAAAATTATTATATAAATCTCTATTTCTTAATTAAAAAACTTTATTTCAATGGTTTTCCCAGGAGCCATCATCAAATTTAACCAAATTAATCTTAAAATGTTGTTTTTTATTGTTCTTTTTGACGCCGGGCGGAAAAAAGGACAAATCAGGCATTAATAAAATATTGAATAAAATAATTATTTTATTTAAAAAATAATTAAACAGGACTTTTTTGAACATCTTCCGTTTCTATCTATCGTCAGTATGCATCAACTGTTTTCAACTTCATGCAAAGCAGATAGAGACCCTGCTGCTAGAGAATATATTTTCTCGAAATATTTTTGAATTTTCGCCTACTCTCTTGCACACTACTAAATTTTAAATAGGCACTATAATATACTGATTTATTCTCCGTACTCTCAATAATCAAATTTTATTTCGAGAAAATAAGCCACGCTACGGTCCTCCAGGGACTCTATCTATTCTGCATGAAGCTGAAAACAGTTAACGCGCATTGTCGTTAGATAGAAATGGACAATGTAGAAATGTTCAAAGTTCTGTTTAATTATTTTTTAAATAAAATAAATATTTTATTTAATATTTAATTGATGCCTGATTTCTCCATTTTTTTTCCTTCCAGCTTCAAAAAGTTCATTAAAAAATGACGTTTTAAGATTAATTTACTTAAATTTGATGATGGGTCCTGGGAGAATCATTGAAATAAAGTTTTCTAATTAAGAAATAGAGATTTATATAATAATTTTCTAGAAAATCATTATTACTGTGATAAAGCTTATTAAAGTTAATTTGTTTTAGATTACGTAGAATAATATGCGTTTAAAAAATGCTCTGCGTATGAAAGTGGTGAAACTACTATGACCGATATCTCGATAACCATGCATTATAGCGGTCAATGGTTTCTCTTTAAAAGTTTATTCATATAGGGCTGCAAAGTAGCAAAATTTCAAGAGGATCGATAAAAGTTGAATGTTCGAGGTTGCACTAAGTTCGGAAGAATGCAACATATACAATTTGAACCTGAAACTTAATACACAACGCTCACGGCAGATGCCGCACGTATCACACTTAACATTTTTATTTGAACTGCTATTGTATACTAAAGCAGTAGAAGGATCATAGCTTCTGAGAAACTATTAGTGCCGGGTAAAAATTTTTGGTTGCCCCGATTCAAATTTTATTCGCTTATTGTAGCGGACTGTAATTTGCTTTTGACTAAATTATCTTTTAAGAGTGAATAAATGAGTCGGACTGACGATTAACTGTGCTTTATTGAGATTCGCGAAAACTGACGATAGGTAAAGACAAATTAGACAATTTGAGTAAGCACAAACAAAATTGACTCATTGAAAGATGTTTTATCGCCGCAAGTTCATTGCCTACTAACACAAAGGTAAGACCGAGGAAACCACGCTGAATTTAAATGTGCATACAATTGCCTAGAGTAGTATAAGTGAGCGAATCACCCGAAACACGCCGAAGCAGATCATAAGAGCAAGATACAGAAACTATGTAAAAGCGTTCGAAGACTGTAAGGGTATATACCAATGTGATGCCGTGATCGAGATGTCGATAATTAATATTCTCCGAGTTTTCTCGTAAATTATTAACTTAAATGCATTTTCAGGAAAAGCCAGAGGTATGTGGACTATTTCCGCACCTCTGACTTCTCTTGAAAATTAATTTAAATTATTAATTTACGAGAAAACTCGGGGAATATAAATTACCGACATCTTGGTCACATGGTCCCCTTAGTACATGACCTTGCAGTTGTTGCTGCCTGCTTAGGCCAAATCCTAATTCCCAATTGTAAAAAAAAGAATTCAAACAGTTTTTTGAAGATTTATTTGAAAATAAGCACAGTAAGCAAGCAAAGAATCAGTCTATTTCAACTTCAAAACTGTGTGGAATAAGTAAAAGATTGCCCAAAATCATCCGGACTACTCTAAGCGATTGCTGGATGCATTACGCGAATATAACAGTCTTCACTCTCTGCAATATTAATTTTAATTTCAATGGAAGTGTTCTGAAGAATTTCACTTATTGTCAGCCATTTTGATGCACGTGTGTGTATGTTCTCTTAGGTGTTGAAAGAAATTCCCTAAAATAATTTTTGAAAAATTCAAAAATCTCGGGCGGTATTCAACTTTGATAGTTTTGACCTTTTCTTTTTTAATACACATAACTTTTGTTCTTTTAATGATATTAAAATTATTTTTTTTATATACTCATTATAAGGTGTATTTTTAGAAATGTAATTTTCGAAAAAAAAATTCCAAAAACTTTTCGGATTGTTCAAAAACAAAATTTTGAACTCAATTTTTGATAAACTCCATCTTTAATTTCTTAAACTTTGTTTGTGGTGATAGTTTGTATTGTCCTCTAGAACCTCTGTAAGTTTCATAATGGGATAATGGGTAAAGCGCGTCGCGATGAATCACACTACACTGTCCGAAAATTCTTGAATTTTTTTCGCAAGTAAAAGCAAACACAAGTGATTTCAATAGGTTTTTTCCCGTAGATTATGAATTCGGAAATGAAAATGCTCTATCACATTAAGTTTTGGAAAAGAAACGAGGTCAAAGTGTAAAAAAAACGCATTTTAGGTACTTTTTGAAACCCCTATCGAAAAATAACAATGTTTACAGCATTGTTATTGTTACAATGCTTATAAAAATAACAGTGTAATAGAATGCTTTGAGTTGGTTGACAATGAAATAAAAGCTTGAACCTTCGACTCTAAGGTTGTGAAGAAAAAAATAGGTTACAGTAGCATTCTGTGATGCAGCACATGTATTTTATCGCATTTAAACTGTATAAGCTGTATAGTCAGATTTGTCCAGAAGATTGTCTTGGTGTGAAACAGAGATGCAAAATTGGCACGCACTGGAGTAAAAAATGAAGACTACATGACACCACATTATTTAGACTTAGTTTTTTGCTTAACAGCCCTTAAACTTAAAGGTTCAAGCTTTCGTTTCAGCCTACTTAGAGCATTCTATTACATGGAATTATTATTTTTGGATAGGGGTTTCAAAAAGTACCTAAAATATGTTTTTTTTTTACACTTTGAACCCGTTTTTTTTCCAAAAACTTAACGTGATGGAGCATTTCCGTTTCCGGATTCGTAATTTACGAGAAAAAACTTACTCAAATGATGTGTGTTTGCTTTTATTTGAGAAAAAAATCAGGAATTGTCGGACAGTGTAGTGTGTTTCTTCGCGACGCGCTTCACCCATTTTACTTTACTTACATAGGTTCTAGAGGACAATGTAGACTATCACCACAAAAAAATTTTAAATTGAAAATGGTGTCTTTCCGAAAATTGAGTTCAAAATTGTGTTTTTGTAAAGTCCAGAAAGTTCTCCAAAAAGTTTTTTTTTTTTTTTGAAAATTACGTTTTGAAAAATGCGCCTTATTATGAGTAATTAAAAAAAAATTCATCTTGATATCATTAAAAGAACCAAAGTTATGTACTACATTATAAAAAACGGCCAAAATCAAACTCAAATGTCTCCCTAGTTTTTTGAATTTTTCAAAAAATATTTTAGGGCATTTCTTTCAACACCTAAGAGAACGGGTAGTCGAAGGTTCATCAAAATTGCCGACAATAGGTAAAATTCTTCAGATCACTTCCCATGGAATTGCTCTCATAAGAATGATTTTTTTTTTCAAAAATTGATCCAGCATTTTGTTCGTTTTGGTTTTGAAATAGCCTTTACATATTCCAGAACGAGAAAAATAATAAAACAGGATGTTAATATACCTTTCAGAGGAATAAAGTTGAGGTATAAATGAAAAAAAAATTAAAAATTGATTTTTCTCAAAAATGGGTGCTACAACGAAATCAAAAAGAAAGTCAGGAGTGCCAGCACCTTTGGGTTGAACACAATCGAAGGTAACCGTGGACAGTAACCTTGGTCTTCCCTGAGGAGGAAGTTGGGAATACTCCACCCACACATCCGATGGCAACGGTGACCTTTTGTTGAGGTAGCTTTAGTCGCTTCGACAGTGTTGCGGATATGAAGGAGCATTCAGAGCAAGGATCAATGAGAGTTCTAACAAGATGTTTTTGGCCAGATGACGAAGTCACAAAGACCCTTGAATTTCCAAATAGCATTTTAGATGGAGCAGCTGCTCCGGGTGCAGACATGTGAGCGTTAACGACGGAATGGCTACTTAAGGTAGTCGGAGTTGCTACGGCATGATGAGACGTTGACTGTTGTTGCTGTTGTTGAGTTGAAGAGCCATGAAGCATGGTATGAAGCTTCCCGGAACATTGATGACATCGCTTCGTAGACGGACAGGCAGATACTCGATGACAGCCTAGATAGTTAAAGCAAAGATGCTTAGAATCAACAAATTCTCTTCGCTGGTCTACAGGCTTTGCTTTAGAGTCTTAACAATGAAAAAGAATATGTTGACTATAGCAGAGAAAACATGTTCAAGTCATGAAGAAGCGTGATGATACTTGACATTGAAGCTCGACTTGTTGTTTTGAGAACCTCTCTTTCTCGAAGTCTTTGACGAAGAAGCAGTCACAGCTTCGGGGGCTTCCATGATTCTGATCCTCCTTTCAAGGAAGGTCTTTAAGGTTGCGAAGGCCGGTGGAGTTTTTGAACCTCCAATACTGGTTTCCCAGTCTCTTAACGATCTTGACTCCAATTTGTCGACCGCGAGGTGGACACGCAGATCATCCTACTAGTTGACTGGACGTTTTAAAGCCCTCAGAGTTTCTTAAGAGTTACAGGTTCCAGGTGTGATCATCTTCAATTCGGTTGAGGATTCTCAAGACATAACCTTGAGAGACAAAAGAGACGAGATATGCAAAGTGACAAGTACTCGGTCATTTTCGTATCTATCCTTCAAGAGAGTCCATTAACGTTGGAAGTTATCCTTAGACGTAGGTATGTTCTTCAGGGGAAGTTCAGCTTCACCTTCCATGCTGGTCTTCAGGTGATGAAGTTTTTCAACTTCAGGAATATAATCCTTGTCGATGACAAGAGATGGAAATAAAATTCTGAAATTTACCCAATCAGTGTACTTCCCAGGAAACTTCAGAAGATCTATTCGCGGTATTTAAGACTTCACGATGGTCGCACCTGGAGTAGACGGAAGAGCATCAGATCCAGCCTTTGGTTCATAGCATTCGGTCATCACTTGTTAAGTTTTCTGCACTATTAAAAGTTCCGCATTGTCGCTATAGAATTCAGCTGTGAAGTATGTAATTTTCTTGTTCTGCTCCGATTTCAGATAAAAAATCTCACGATGATTTTCCTTTCGAATTCACTCTAGGAAGTGTACAGGACTTCTAAGCGGGTTTTGACGGCAACTTTATTCATCTTCTTTTCTCCCAATTTCTTGAGATTGATGATAACTCGTTCCATGAGACCTTGCAATTCGTCATGTCGAGTTATCAAGGTTTCAAGAGTAGCTATGGTGCAAGATCTGAACAAGAATCACAAGAAGACGGAAGGAAGATCGGCAGAATAACAGTGTGACAGCGGCACATTGCGACGAAAGTCTGCAGGTACGAGAGAGAGAGAGAGAGAGAGAGAGAGAGAGAGAGAGAGAGAGAGAGAGAGAGAGAGAGTATAGAGCAGACATGCCCAGCTAGGGAGAATTCCCTGCGGGACCATATGTTTTGCTTCTACCTCTATTTCTCGTGGAGAGCGGGAGTGGTGGTAGAGACGCGTGGCCATCTCTTCTTTAGTGACGTCATGTAGCCCCGTAGATACGAAATATCTGCCGGGGTGCTT
>JBAGKK010528621.1:0-12714 GCA_037177015.1 Euceroptres primus | reverse complement strand
TTTTTTCAAAAAAATTAATTAAAAATCGATTAAGAATTGGGACCTACAGGTTATTTTGAACATCGTTTTTTCATTTCGCCCCACTGTGCGGTGGATCGATCGCTCAACCTGTTCTCCATCACCTACTAAAAGGCATACACCCGATCCCTGATTTTATCGTTTGAAAGTCATTAATTGTTTCACTTGAAACAATTTCTTAAGGTGCTTCATAAGCTTACTTATGAAACTGCCTCCTCGATCGGGGAGGATCCTTCTACAAGCATCATACTGGGAGAAAAGGTTCGTCGCGACAGCGTGAGCGATTTTTGTTGTTTTTAAATTGGGGATGGAAAGAACAATACAATACTTACTGAAGTTATACTGCATCGTAAGTATATGTCGGTTCCCATCCGAGGTAGTGAGTAGTTTTTCTGCCGTATCTAAGGATACTTTATCAAAGGGTTCGGCCGGGGTATCCGTGATAAGCATGTGTTCCCGAGAACGAGCTCGTACGAGTTTCTGTCCGACACAGCTTCTGCAACCTCGACTGAACTCCGTGACCTCGTCTCGTAGCCCAGGAGAGGTGTACCGTTCCCTAACACGGCGATACGTCTTAGTGATGCCCGCCCGAGTGATACCCAGTCTACCCACGAGACTCCTGTGATATTCCGCTACTACTTTTTTCTGATTTCTAACACGGGAACTTCGATCGTCCCGTGACACAGGGTGAGGGCAATATTGCCACACCGGAATGTTTCTGCTAGGAGCTCGGTCATTTTACTTTGAGGAAGTGGTCCTAACAAATCCCCAGAATTGGCCATACGACTTGACTGGTTGTCTCGCCATGGTGGGTGACCAGGACTTATGCCTTCCTAGGTCGGCATTCCCAAAGGTCTTGACGGTTAAGACATTGGGTAGCGATAAGGAGTTTTGCAATCGGGTTCGTCGGTTCACAGTCCTCAGGTATGAAGTAAGCGTAATTGTCGCGTGTGTAAGTCAAAGGGTCGGTCCATTGATGAACAATATTGCGCTCGTCCGTACAGTTGTGAAGGTGTTTTTTGATTTCGGAGGTTTCTTTCCTGCAGGGATTATTAGATATGGTCGATTTATTGACATAGGGAATCTTCACATCAATCAGAGAGCTTGGTAAATTATAGGCTGTCGTGCGTCTGGAGTCGAGGGCGCTGAAAGGGTGGGAAACAGTGACTTCCTATCGGGTTTCCTTCCAATGATGGCAGATTCGGGTGAAAGCTTAGCTTCTTCCTGCGGGATATTAAAGCGAACGATACTCTTCCTTGCCACACCGGAATTTTTGTTAAAAAGTTCAGTTGATCCGGGGAATGACTGCTCAACTTGGATTCTCCTTCGGTGTGTTCGAGCAGAGGAGGTGGAACCTCACTTTTATCCTTACCTGGAGGGTCTTCATTCCTCCCTGCTAAGTTCCTTTCATACTTCTCCAAGAAGTTCTTTACTCTCGGGGAAAATGCGTCGTCATCGCACTCGCCGCAGGGGTCGAGGGCTTCTAAATCATCCAATCGTTTCTGGTCATTTTCTTCCTCTGAGACGTGTGTACATTCCAGTCGAGTACCTTTCTTCATCCCTTCGTGGTCCAACTTAGGGAATCATAGGGGATGCGGAAGCTATTGAGTCCTCGACCTTTAATGGATTTGTCCATCTGGGAAAAAAACTTCTGTAAGACCTGCCTTAAATCAGTCTTGTCTAGTTTTAACTTGACATCTCCTTCTTCACAAGTTTCGTCGCTGTCCTCGCTCTCCACGGGCTGGGGAAGAACATCTATGATTACTTGCTCTGGAGCCGAGGGTACTTCTTCCTGATTGAGGGGTCTTTCAATTCCCTCTCTGGCTAATTTATCGGCCATTTCGTTACCGAATGTTCCTTGGTGACTGGGTACGTGTCCCCAAATTACCTCAAAGGTTTCGGGAGCCTCCTTCATTCTTTCGAGTTCTACCCGGTTTTTGACGGGTTTGTTGTCTTATGTCTTCCAATCATTTTCTTCCCACCAGAATATCCATTCGGTGGCACTGCTTACTGAAAATTGCGAGTCGGTTCTAATTCCCAGCTTCTTTATGCGGGCTTCATGCGCCTTCTGAGCAGCTACTGTTGCTGCTTCGATTTCGGCGGCATTGTTGGTATGACGTCCTTGGGATGCCTGTTATACATTAAGAAGGTGATTTGGGACAAACCATACAGGCTCTCTCTTGGTTCGCCTCGTGCATTGCAGCTACATGCACCATCGTCGTACAGGTCTACATAATCGTCCTGTAACGAGTGAAACAAAGGGCTGGGGTTTGGAACGCAAGGGGGCGCACTTCTTGGGGTCAGACCTACTCTCTTAGTCACTGGTGCAGGGAGGATTTATGGTCTCGAATGAAAGCCTTACTGGGTTGTCTGTTTCGAGAAAGTCTTTTTTCAATACAGCTCTCATCGGGGTCTAGAAATTATGTTCCAATTGGAGGAGTGTAAGCCTCCTCAGTGTCATTTTGCTCAGGGACAAGATGATTCCTAGTCCCTGATTTGGGTATTGTCCGAGTAGTTTCAGGGGGCGGTCGGGAAATGAGAGAAATGGTTGTGCCGATTCGCGGGCGATTGTCCTTTCAACAGATGTTTTCTCTGACGGAGTAGCAGCTGCTGATTCCTTGGGTTCCGAAGTAGATAGGTTCCAACCCTCACATCGTGAGGGTTGGAACCTTTTGACCAGCAAAGGAGCTTGTCTCCGATTGACGAGGTTTTTTAGGTCGAGCGGAGGGTGCGCGTGCACTCTGAGATTTCGGAACACTCGTCGAAGTAGACTCCTCCGGTTTCGTTCTGGATTTTATCTTATCAATCTTTCCTTCGTCACTCCTTGTCCTCATGGCCTTAGAGCGCGTTATGGGTAGGGCCTTGCTAGTGTCTTGGTCTTTACAAATCACCAAGTCTATCGAGGTTGTGTGTCCTGATTGGCTTGTTGCTTCGGATCTACATCGGGATCCTTGAGTTCATTACTGGATTTGCGACTTGCGCAGGATTTATCTGAGTCGTAGGCGTCGGACGAATCCGAAAATTCCGATGACTCGATCGTAAAAGCAGGATTTTCGGACAGAACTTCAACACCCCTGTTTAGCTTGCCTTGTTTATATTCAGATTTTCATTGATAATCCTGAAGTCGCAGCCTCCATCGTAGTAACCTTGCACCGGAATTCTCAATGTAGGTCATCCAGTGGACGGGCTCGAAATCGCACGCCAGTGTGAACTCTCTTCCATAGAGATAGGGACGGTAATTCGACACGGCGAATAAAATCGAAAGGCATTCCTTTTCAGCCTTAGGATACCTTTGTTCATATGTGTTCATCACCTTAGAATAGTAGGCGATGGGCATGTGCAACCCTTCCTTCTTTTGTGTTAGTATCGCTCCGACGGCATATTCCGACGCGTCGGTGGTCAACTTGAATGGTTTTGTTGAAGTCAGGGTACTGCAGAACGGGTTCACTGCAAAGGTACCGACACGTTTTTGGAAACTGTTCTCTTGCTTTTGTTTACATGCCCATTTAGAGTCTTTCTTGAGTAGGTCAAAGAGGAGTTTCGGCAGTTTAGCGTAGTCTTTTATAAACCTCTTGTAATAGCCCAAAAGACCTAAGAACTGACGAATTGCTTTGACGAAAGTAGGGTGAGGGAAATTCCTAATCGCAGATATCTTGTCGGGATTAGGTTTAACTCTTTTACTTCCGATAATGTGACCCAGGTAGGACACTTCAGTTCTCAGGAAGTCACATTCATCCGGCTCAAGTTTCAAGTTCGCTTCTCGCAATCTCGTAAATAGTCGCCTTGCTCTTCGATCGTGTTCCTCAAGGATGTCAGAGTAGATGATGATGTCGTCTAGGTAAACAAACGCTTCAGAATCCAACATTCCCTTCAACACGTCGTTAAAATGGCGCTGAGAAGTGGGCGGGGCGTTCTTGATACCCAAGGGTTGCACTGGTGTGACCTCGTCGTGTTGAAAATGCCGTTTTATAATGAACATCTGGATGTGTTTTGATTTGATGGAAGCCGCTCGCAAGGTCGAAGACCGTGAAATACCTAGCAGTTACCAGTCTGTCGAAGTTCTCAGTGATTTTAGGGAGGAGGTAGGCATCTCTTACTACCTTCTCGTTGAGGGCTCTGTAATCGATAACAATCCTCCATTATTTCTCGCCGGAGGCGTCGATTTTCTTAGAGACAGTCAGTAGTAGAGCACTGTACGCGGATGTGGAATTGCTAATGATTTCAGGGCTGAGTTGTTTTTCGATCTGGATATCGACCTGTTCAAGGGCTTCGTGCGAGTATCGATACGGCCTCTTGTGAATGACCGCCTCATCAATAGTCGGTATCCTGTGATAAATCAGATAGGTACAGGTTAATTTTTCGCCGTTCAAATAAAAAATATCAGCAAAATCTTTCGCCCATCCCGACACAAGATCCTTTCCTTCGGGAGTTAGATGGGACATGTGCATGTTTCGTTTTACCCTCGTCACAAGTTCCGGGTAAGAGTTCGCTAGCTCCTCCTGGGGATTTCCTACTTGAGAATTCGTAGAATCTTCGTCGGGGATTTGCAGAACTCAAAAGGAATGAGCTTCTGGGGTGGAAGTTCTAATTCGATCTCATCTTCCGTCATGTTGATAGCGAAAGGGTGGCACACGCCGTTTCTATTCGAGACGATAGCCTCTCCGAAGTACAACCCTTCGGTGGTATTTACTGTAGGCAGATAGCCTTGCGAGAGTTCAGGATTTGTGACATCTCGGGAGATGGATTGTTTGGTTCTGGCCTTGATGGTAAAAATCCTTGGAAAATGTTTGACTTCTAGCCGAAGTGTCCCCTTAGCGTCGCGTGACTCCTGATCTATGAAGAAAATTAGGGTGATGGGATCCGAGACAAAAACGAATGCGTTATGTCTGAACGAAATCTGAGCTTGTTCCTGCCTTAGATAATGTGGACCTAGGAGCCCAACGGTCGAGATTGGAAAACTGTTTCTCACTACGTGGAATTCGACTTGAGTTTTTAAGATTGATATCTCGATGATGCCAATTGTTTTAAAAGGATGGTTGGTGATTCCAGTTACAAGTACGGAGTTCTTGACCTCGAGTATCGATTCTGGCCGAAGGGCGCATAGTTTCATTAAGTTTGCGTCTGATCCGGTATCCATGAGGAAACTCGATCTTGAGTTCTGAAACTCGGCAACTACTTGGACTACAGGTCCTACTACAGGATCCTGCTCGAAAGACGCCGAGAGTTCTCCGAGAAATGGACCTTTTTGGGACGCTTTTGGGGGTTCGGACTGGCCGTCGCGTCGTAGCGGCGAGTCTGAGAGGAGTTTAAACTCCCGGCCGATCCAGGTGATGTGGATCGTGGGGGAGTAGCGCTTCCCAGGCGCTGTCTAGTCTACTGTGGATTTTTGTGCCCTTGTTGGTTTCGAGGTAGTTGCGGGTTTATGGGAGGTGGCACCGCGTATAGTGGATAGGGAGCACATGGGTCGTTTTCTGGGAATTGGAATGGAGGGAGTGTAAGTGAGGGGAACTGTTGTTGCAATTGTTATTGTAGTTGCTGTTGCAACTGGTCGATTGTAGGTCGCGGGTAGAGCACGTTGAGTGGTAGTGTGACAGGAGTTGTGGCCGTAGGTATGTCTACGGTCTTCTTCATTTCCCTATGATCAGGCCTATAAATCTGCCTGGTGAATGGGCTCAGGGAGCGCTGTCGCTCCGAGGCCCTATCATTCGGTCGCGAGATGTGATACGAGGAAACAGTGGCTCTAACCTTTCCGGATTGCCTCAACTTTTCTTCTATATGTAGAGCATGTTCTAGAGCTTCGCTAAGGTCCCTTGGGTTTTTGGTGTCCACAAATGTCCATTGTTGTAACTGCTTGTATATTTCTCCTCGATCGCGTGTCTGGCTCTGCTGAGCAGACCATGTACCCGATCGTAGTAATCGCTTACAGTCTCCGTGTGTTTCTGTTACACCAACTCATGCGAGCGTTGGGATACGACGAGCGTAATACTTGACTCTGTTTTCGAGAATTATCATTTCTCCGTAATTGAAAGTCAATATCGATGCAACTATTAATAATTCCTACAATAACTTCCAAATATTTCAATAAGCTCTTCTCAAGCTACCAAACAAATCGATTAATCTGATTGATCGGTATTTAAAATCCTGAATACTTATCAATAATGGATCATCAATAATTATGAACTACTACTAGGGGAGATTGTCGCAGATAATTAATCGGCTTGATCGAATTATTATTAAATGATCATCCATTTACGGGTAGTTATAAGTCAAATCTACTAACCTCGCCCCCAATAAATATTGTAATTGTTAATTGGATTATAATTATAATTTAATTCAATAAGTATAATAAATAAATATAAGTATAACAATAGTTCAATTAAAGTATAAGTCTATAATTATCAATTGTTAATTAAATATTGAAATTCTAGAAAAGCATAAAATAATAATATAATGAGGTCATCAAATTCCGAACGGTGCTCGTTTCCGCTAGCAGTTGTCAAGCGCAGCAGAAGAATACCTATTTAGCATGAGAAATGCAATCCGGAAGTTCGCGACCGCGCGGGCCACCCATAGGTGCATCGCGTCCGCAGAAGGGAGTCCTCCCCACCTAGTTTTCTTCGTAGGTAAATCAATTAGTCTCAGTGTATAACTTGTCCACAAGTTTTCGAAGAAACTTCTCTTAAAAAAGATCGCGAATACTCTCTATCGTGTGCATCTCTATTCTTTTCCTGAGGAGTCTGGTAAAGTATAAGCAACATTTTAAATTACGCTCTCACAACATAAAATAAATAATAGTATTTTTATTATTATCTAATCCCAAAAATCAAGCAGAAAAGGTCTTAATAAATAGATCAGAATCCTATCTACTTCCAACTCCGTGACAAGTTTATAAACTAAATTATTTTTGACAAAATAAAATAATTATTCATTTAATTATTTCTTTCGTTTTTGACATTTTCATACGAATGTTCACAATGACCTCGAAGTACGACTGGTATTTTTTTGAAGGGGCAAACCGTTTCTTGAGTTTCGTGATCACCTCATTGACTACGTTGAACCGTTTGTCCCTAACACTTTCACGAGCTATTACCGTTAGCTTACTTAAAATTATTTTGACAAAACCGGGCTCCGTAGTCTCGGTTATATATACAGCCCCATTCGCAACGTGCTGCAGAAATTCCTTAAGCGAAGAATTTCTGACGTTAAACTGGGGAATAATACTGATACCATTGCCCAGCTAGCATCTACGATCATTGTGTGATTTGGCCTGGGTATACTGGGGTTAGGTCCTCCGGTGTTGGTATCGCCTATAATGAATGCATTGGCTCCGCCAGTATTGGGGTATGGATGAAGCATTTTGGATCTTACCCAGGATCCTGCGAACTCTACTTGAAATCACAGTCTCTGAATTGCTCGTGCTCTAGATATTTATTTTACACCCGAGCGTTATTTTTAAATACACTTTTCGAAAATGTTTTAAACCTATTTAACCTAGAGCACAAGTGCACAATCAGACATCTTAATTCTAATATGTACGAATCTTCAAGAATTTCCATCCAAGTGGTCGCTTGGTAATAAAGGGAAACAATCCAGGAGTTCCTATGTCTGGTTTTGATTATTAGGAAATCCAAATCATATTCTTCTTTCGGTTGCCGTAAACGTCGTAATTTTCCATTAATTTATTCTTTATTAGGAAACATAGAGCGCAAAGGAGTTCGTGCAATCGACGGGCTTGTTTTGAGTGGTATTACCACCAAGTCCAGAGAGGATGAATTATGAGAGAACTTAATTGAGTGTTAACTGATTTAGATTCTTCTGTCCTCAAGGGAACTTGCTCCCTTGAATGTTCTACGTCTAGCTCAGAATCGGAACTGGGAGGGGGATCAGTCTCTCCATCTATACAGTTGTTATCAGAGATACCTAACTAAATTACTTCAACCACTACAGGGGGATTGTTCCTACACATGGGGTGATTCTCTTCTTCAAATGCCCTTCTTCTTTGGGCAAGGGCCTTCTTTACTTCTAAATCTATTTCCAGAATAGGTCCTAAATTCTACACAATAAATGCAGGTCGTTCAGTTGGTCTCACCACATAAACAGGAACTTTTTAATTAAACAAACTAGGGATCTGTAGATCACAGAATGCGTGGGGACGACAGTGACGTTATGATGTTTCTTTCCCGAACGGTTCCTTTTTTTACACAGTGGCTCGGTGCCCGCGGGATTCCCTAAACAGGAAACATGATTAGAAAACTTCGAGCACTGAACGGATCAAGAGGAGCAATAAATCGCTAAGATCCAAAGTGTACAAATTATGGAAGAATTCAAATTCTTCTCGCTTTCTAATCCTATGGAAGGAAGAATGATAATTCAGACTCTTCACGTGGAAAAACAGAGTCAATGACTCGATGCTTAATCCACAGAGGAAAAGAACCGCTAATATTTGGATAGAACTAATTCTATCAGAATTTTGCTGCATTAAACTTCCTTAGCCGGGAAGGTAATACGATAGAAATCGTTGGAAAGTAGTTTTAATAATTTCTTTTAGCTAAAGCAAATTTTTAATTTTTTTTTCATAGCAAAAACCTGAAGAAGGATCGAATTTATCCCAGCACGGGGGTCTGCTGGATTGGTTGGCAAAAATATCTCTGCTGCAAACGCACTCGGCACGAAATACCTTAATCCTTATAGTCTTGGGAATCTGAACCCAACATCAGCTGAGACTTATTTGCGAGATTGAACTTCGGGTGTCAAACCTAACAGGATTCGTAATGGCAGGCTCAAAGGAGCGCACTCTATTTGCTGTGTTGGATCAACTTCAAATTTTCCTCTGCCTTGACAAGGACAGTATCAAAGAAGGAGGAAAATTATTCAGAAGTTTTCAACAATTCGATTAAGGGTTCTTGAACCTTGAGTCTCTGGATTTAATTCTCGGGTACAACAAAAGTGATAATTTGTTGAGGACCAGGCTTGAAAATTTCCAGAAGAAATACCTTCAGTAGAGCCAATTTGTCTGCGAGTCGGTCACGAGCTTGTTTTCCCGCACGTGACTTGAATTTACGCTAAATTGCGTCATCAATGGCTGGAGCCATTAAGAATCTGGGTGTGCATGCTAAATAAGATCATACACAAGTTTTATGAGAAAGAAAAGGACCAAAAATTTTAATTTTAATTGAAATGAAGTTAACAATTCAGTAGCTCTGCTGCAAAGCACAAGCCGTTGGATCCTAGAGTTCACTTCTTGCTACAAAGCACAGAAGCGAACTCAGAGAAACTTTAAATTTCAAAAGAAATTAAGAGAAAGGAATGTGAGATAGTATCCCACCGCTGCCACCATTAGTTTGTTACGTACGGCTCTATTTTTTATAAACAAATAAATTTTAAAGTCGATCAAAATTTTTTAAGAAAAGAAATTATTGCTTCAAAAGGTCTCGTCTTTAATTTATATGATGACTGCGCACGCGGAGGCTCCAAACTGCCAAGATTCGATTTGGAATTGCGAATCCTGTTTATAATTGTGGAATGGTTTCTCTCACACTTCGAACTGAAGGAGTTGTCTTCAATTATTATTTCTATGCTACCAAAAGCAAATGTGTGAGCAAAGGGGAGAGAATTCCAAATAAATAATGACAATCTGATTTTGAGTCCAAAGTTCCTAGATGATTTCTATGTTTATTCAGAATTTTGTTTAAAAGTAATAATGAAAAAACTATAAATATATATGAAAACGATATACTTAACACTTAACGTACTAGGCTTATCCTACCAATCCGGAAGAAAAAGAGAGAGAAATAATCTTTCGCCCTAAGCTTCTGTTCTTCTGGAATGGGCGATGATTGCAATTTGTTCGCTGTCAAATCGCGACACACACGTGTAACACACGACACTTCGCCTCTACCGTTACAATTAGTTTTACGGAGAAAATAAACAGTTTTACATTAAATAGAATAGTTCTTTAAATTAACAGTTTTAGTTTAAATAGAATTATTATTGAAGGTATAGTTATGGATCAATATTCTCACTAATTATTTTTCTCGATAACTCTGATTAGATATTTTGACAGTTAACACCATCGTTTTGAGATTCGGTGCTATTAATCTATCAAAATCACTCCCTACAAAATTGTCCGAATCCGAAATAATATCCAATGAAATTATTTCCCCGGTCGACTCTGTTCGGCTAAAGGAACTTGAGCCTAACGTCCACTCAACGCGTTCAGCGAGGGACTTCTCGGCTAGAACACTTTACTTAGAGGCTCGACTATGCGGGATACAACGAGAACATTCGTTGTTCCAAAATATGGACGGGCGCGATGAAAGAATCCGTGTTCTTTACTATTCTAGGTCTGATCGTTACCAAGATCCTCAGAAGACTGCGAATTTGATTTGGCCCTACTTATCCTCGTCGGTGCATCGCGAGGTCAAGCGCAGTAGGGGTTTTTGTTTATTAAGGAAATTGGTATTGGCTAGAGGTGATATTGATAGGAATAATCAGGATTTTCATACGTGTGTCTGTCAAATTGCTCTCAGCACTTGCGAAATTTTTCGTGACTGCTGTCCTCACTGAGCGAAAAAATGTGTTTGCTCAGCAGAAAATTTTAAGAATAAGTAATTTCTTAAGCCCTTGCTTTCTCGCATACAATTATTGTTATAATTAATACCGGATTTGGTGTCACAGCATATGTTACCTACTATAAAACTTGAATTTTTTCTATTTAACTTTAATATACTTGCAATAAGCTTTCATTCAAATCTCATTTTGCAACGCTTGCAAAATGGAGCACAGCTACAAAAATCATTCCGATAGCTTTTGATACGTTTGAGGTTTTTTCGTCCCACAAAGACAGAGACAAAACATTTCCTCTGCAATGTGAGAAGGCATTTTGATCGTCTTTTTACATCCACTTTTTCTACTTTTTGGATAGAACCTCAGAACTATATCGATGATTGTTATTTCTGTTTAACATTTTTAAAAGGCTATTATTTACCCTATTGTTCCTTCCGTCAAAAAAGCTTCTTATTACCGTAACAATTCTATCCCCGGAAATTCTGCAAAACGCAAAGCAGAAGAAATCAATGTGTTCGCGCCAATATTTTCATTGCGCTTTAATTTGAATTTTATTTAGGCTACGAAAACGACTGCGTGAGGCGCTACCGTCGATTAAGAATCATCTGTGTATCAAAAACTGTGTCGTCGATTACAACGGAAGGATTTTATGTTCATTCCGTAAGAATAAAGACACTAAAAAAAAATGGTATACAATCATTAATCAAAAACACAATGCTGATGAAAATCAAACCCTAGAACATAAGTTGACCAGAAACTTTCCAGAATTATTCGACCAGAAAGATTGAATGATTTGATAAGGGACCTGAATTTTTTGAAAAATGAGACTGAAATCTTGGGCTCTAGACTCAAGGAAAAAAATTCGCTGAAAAAAAGATGTGAAAATCTCTTACCGAAATCGAGAAAATGATATAACTACATTTTTTCCAGTCAAGATATTTTCTTTTATTTTACTGATCTAGATGGGCTTATGAAGAGCCTTGGTCATGAACACCAGCCATAGAATTGGCGTTTATTCATTGATGCAGATAAACATAGTCTGAAAGCCGTTCTCTTGCATAATGGAAATGAATATCCCTCAATACCCAGCGCTCGTGCCTCCAATATTGTTACTTGCATAATGGAAATGAATATCCCTCAATACCCAGCGCTCGTGCCTCCAAATTGTTACTTGAGAAAATAAATTACAAATCATATAAGTGGTCTATCTGTGGCGATTTTAAAGTCATAGGGATTCTTCTCGGATTGCAATCTGGCTATAAAAAACATTGTTGCTTTCTATGCACTTGGCACAGCAGAAAACAATACCAACATTATAATGTTGAAGTTTGGCCAGACCGAAAGACGTTAAAACCAGGAAAAATGAACGTTGCTCAAAAACCACTGGTTGAAGAAAGATTTATTAGTCAAGTAGACAATATCGAATCAATATTGGGGCATTACTTCAGAACTGTCCCAATTTTAAAAGTCATGCCTTCCGATTGCCTTCATATTTTCAGAGTTTGTTTTGCTACACAATAGTAGCTCACCCAACAATTTATAGACCTTTACTACCATCCCTCCGAGAACTACAGGGGTTGACATTTTCATCTAAACAAAATCTTCCCTTGCGCGCTCGGACAGCCTGACCAGTCCAGCCGGTGCACCGATCGACGCTGATTCATTCAAATCCGATTTACCCAAAAATACTTTTGATTGGTACAGAAACTGTCCAAAAATGACGTTTAGTGGTTCTAGATGCGTCAAAAAATTTTTCATGTTGTTATAAACAAATCAAGGAACAACAAGAAGAGTTTTTGAAGAGAGCTTTCACTAAATATGTATCGTATTTGTCGCCTTTTTTACTCCCCTTCGTAGCGCATTTTCCTAGTTTTTTCTGCATATTAAATAGAATCAATATTCAAGAATTTCAGACCTGTATTTTCAGGCAAAAATTGATAGATTAACATATTAACTAATGACTTTTGAAAAATAAACATCAACTGGCAATAGTGTAAACTATTTATATAAAAAAATTTTATAGACAAATTAGGACTACACATAACCGCTTAAGTACACAGCCACACAAAAAAAGTCTGGTACTTTTGACGAGACACATGTATTCCTATGTATTTTGAGACGCTGAATCCG
>JBAGKK010528620.1:0-31695 GCA_037177015.1 Euceroptres primus | reverse complement strand
CGAACAGTATTTTATACCACGAGAGCCGAAAAATCATGTCAAAGTTGAGATTTTGAGGTTAGAGTGGTATAAAAATTCTTTTTTTAGTTTTACGGGGAATTTAATGCACTTCAATTTTTGTTGAGATGAATTTTAAATGGCATGCTCTGAAGTGAAGAAATATTTGAAAAACTGATAAAAACTTAAATTTTTCACACTTTTTCCAAAATTTTAACGGGACCCGGATGTTCAAAGATGTTTAACGTTGAGATAATTTTTTTCGATGTCAACCCTGAGAGATTAAGCTACAAAGACACTGCTTTGGAGTTATTTTTGCAAAATATACATAATAACCTGAAAATAAAAAAAAAATTAAGTTTAATCAGTAATCCCTCCAGAGATTTTTTTCCTTTTGGTCTCAAAATAATCAAGAATGATCAATAAAAGGATTTTAGAAGAAAAACGAAAGTTGCACGCCCTTTTGGGTTGAACTCAATCCAAGCCCACCGTGTATCACTTATTAATATTTAAATTGGTTGATTGTAACTCGATTATATACTTACGACTTCATAAATCTGGTGCAGAGCTTCCAAGTTCACAACACTTGTATCCAGATTGTAAACCGCATTTTCCACCTCGCTAAAGTCCATATGAAGACTTTTCTCAAGAATCCCTACCATCTTCGATCTTTTCGAGTCCAAAATCTTAGCAGGTTGTACCTTTGATTGTTTGTTGGTCTCGTCTTTTTTTCTCGTTGGTTTCCTTTCAGTGACTTGTCGAGAGAAAAGTTCTATGAACTCTTTAATATTAAGATTCTTCTCTTCCTCCAGTTCCACCCAGAGTGGAATCTGCGATATAAAAGGCACTAATTTTAATTTCATGATACGAGTATTATGAATTGTAATCACTTATGGGGCATTATTTCTGAACTGCCCCAATTTCCAAAAACGACCTTCAGTGATTCTAGATGCATCGAAAACTTTTTCATGTTGTTATAAACAAATTAGGGCACAAAAGTGGTTTTTAAGAGATCTTTCACTAATTACGTAACGTTCTTTACGCCTTTTTTTACTTCCCTTCCCTCCGTAACGCATTTACCGAGTTTTTCCTATATATTTTTACCATTGCCAAAACAGAAATCAGACCCCCCTCCCCCGCCATAATTTATTGTTACGTAATTTAATGTTTAGAACTCTGGAAAATAAAACCAAGAATCGAAAGACCAAATTTGGACAACCTCCATAAAATGCTCTTATTATAATTCAAAAAAAAGATCCTACAAAAATAAAAAAGAGGAAAGAAAAATGAGAAGGCAACCGACCAAATCCCCTTCCTTCTGTTTTTTAATTCATTTTATTTATTCATTTATTTTATTTATTTATTTCTTCATTTTATTATTTCTTTCGTATTTTTTATTTTTGTTGGTTCTTTTTGGAGGATCCTTTTTTGAATTGTAATAGGAGCATTTTATAGTGTTTCTGATAAACCTTTTCGTTCTCTTTCGATGTATTTTGTTTCTCGACTACACACAAGATCTTCAAGTTTAATTCAGAGAAAGGACGAATTCTGTGTAGTGATAATTTGTTTATATAATTTCTTTATACTGAACCGGCCAGGAATATGAGGACACCTGTTTTTTGTGAGATGCATAAGTTCTCATAATTTTTATAATCTACGAGATAAAATTTTGTCCACAAAATAATACGAAAGCTATCAAAATTCTGCGTAAAATAAGCCCAAGGTGAAATGATTTTGTTCATTCTATAAGAAACTGTAAAAAATTTCATGAATGTATGAAGAGAACTCTAATTTTTTCTTTCGATTTTGTCAAAGACTGAACTTGGAACAAAAAAGTTGTAAAATTTAAAATAAAGCGAAAACTCTGAAAAATTAATTTGATAAGATATAGAAATTAATATTCCTATGTATTTTACAAAAATTTATTACATTGTAATATAGACTGATTTTAGATATTTTTCTATAAATAATTATATGTTATTGAAATTTTACAACTTTTCTGTGCCAAATTTAGTCGTTGGCGAAATCGGGGGAAAAAATTGGAGAGTTCTCTTCATACATTCATGAAATTTTATGGAGACTTAACTTTAAAATGAACCTAAGGACATTAAAAAATGTTATTTATTTCGTAAGTTACTGCAATTTTCCGGACAAATCGAAAAATGCCTATTTTTGCATTAGTTTCGTACAAAATGAACAAAATCACTTCACCTTGGGCTTATTTTACGCAGAATTTTGATAGCTTTCGTATTATTTTGTGGACAAAATTTTATCTCGTAAATTATAAAAATTATGAGAACTTAGGCATCTCACAAAAAACAGGTATACTGGCCGGTACTGTATAAATAGTTTAAACTATTGCCAATTGATATTTATCTTTCACAAGTCATTAATAAATATGTTAATCCATCAATTTTCTCCTGAAAATACAGGTCTGAGATTCTTGAATATTGATTCTAATTAGGAAGCGCTAACAAATTACATAACATTAAATAGTGACAGTGGGGGGGATCTGATTTCTGTTATGGCAATGGTAAAAATATATGGGAAAAACTCGGTAAATGCGTTACGGAGGGAAGTGAAGTAAAAAAGGGCGTAAAGAACGTTACGCAATTAGTTAAAGATCTCTTAAAAAACGCTTTTGTATCTTAATTTGTTTATAACAAAATGTAAAAATTTTCGATCATTCCCCAATGATCCCTCGAGACCGATATTTGATTTTTGGCTTTTGCAAATTTCTATGTAAACAACCAAAAGTAGAAAAAATGTTGTTTTCACAAAAATCGTTATTTTAACTCGAAAAAAATGATTTGTGTAAATTGAATATCAAGAGAAGTCAATTCATTTGCAATTAAACTACATAAATAATTAATTTGATAAGTTACTTAATTATTATAAACAAATTTTATAAAAATTACTCTAATGTGCCATTTTAGCACAGGGAAATTTTTTTCTTCACTATGATTGCTAAAATTTACTATGAAAGTGTCATCTAGTAACAAAAAATTTACAAAAACTATGAATTGTTGTTATAAACAAATTTTATAAAAATATACTCGAATTTAACATTTTCAAGTGCAAAAGTATTTTCTGGCAAAAAATTACTAAGATTTGATATGAAAGTATCAGCCAGTCAAAAATTAAGAATTGTTATTCTTATATACAAATTTTTTGAACAAATACTCAAATTTTACATTTTTAAGCAGAAAAAGTAATTTAATTACTGCAGTTTGTTATGAAAGTGTTCATTGTTTTCTATATCTGCTACGATTTACTTTATTTAATGACAAAACGTATTGTTATAAAAATACCATGAACAAATGCAGTTTTTATTATCGAAGAAAATATGTTATTGTCGATTCATTTTTGTAGCTGAAAATAAATCAGAACAATTTCAATCAAGATTGATCAGAGAATACACTGACCTTAAAGAATAGTATGAAAATTAAACGTTTATTTATGAATTTGTTTATAGCAATAACAATTCTGAATTTTTGACAATGTTTTGTTCCTGGCTGATACTTTCATAACAAACATCAGTCATTTTAATCCAGAAAATACGTTTTCTTGGTTTAAAAATGTCAAATTTGAGTTTTTATTCATAAAAATTGTTTATAAGAATAAAAATGTTTAATTTTTGACAACGTTTTGTTAGTGGCTGACTCTTTCCTAACTAATCTCAGCAATTTTAAGCCAGAAAACACTTTTTCTCTGTTTGAAAATGCCAGTTTCGAGTATTTGTTTATAAAAATAACAATTCTCAATATTCAACAATGTTTTGTTACTGACTGACACTTTAATAACAAAACTCTGTAATTGTAAGCGAGAAAATACTTTTCTGTTTGAAAATGTAAATTTCGAGTATTTGTTTATAACAATGACAATTCTTAATTTTTGACAATGTTTTGTTACTAATTGACACTTTCTTAACAAATATCAGTAATTTTAAGCCAGAAAATAATATTTTCTTACCAAAAAATGGTAAATTCGAGTATATGTTTATAAAATTTATTTATAACAATAACAATTCTTAATTTTGGTCAATTTTCTGCTACTAGATGACAGTTTCAAAAAATTTGTTTATAACAATTAAATTACTCATCAAATAGATTATTTACGTACTTTAATTGCAAATGCATTGATTTTACTTGATGCTCAGTTCACACAAATCATTTTTTCAGAATTAAAATAATGATTTTTCTGAAAACAAAATTTTTTCTACTTTTGTTGTTTTCATAGAACTTTGCAAAAGCAAATATCAGCCTCAAGGGATCACTGGGAAATTTATTCAGCTTCAGTTTTGAAAAACGAACGTATAAATCGGATAAAAATCGTGACCCGCAGACTGATCCATAATTTCGACCAAGGTATTTATTGGAAAAAAGTCAAGCTTTATTTTAAAACTACTTTTTAAAAAATCAAAAGTACCTGAAGAGTAGAAAATGTTAAATAAACATTTTACATCGTAATTTGTTTATGAAAATTTAAAAATTTTAAAAATGGATTTAACAGGATGAAAGGGCGTAAAAACCCCTTCAGAAATCACTCATAAAAAATTCAATTCGCATTTGTAGAAAGGAAGTTATAACCATTTTAAAATACTCATTTTTCACTGGGGATGAAAGTTTCACCCTCTGTAGTTCGGGAGGGGGTGGTAGTAAAAGTCTATAGATTGGTGGGTGAACTACTATCGTATAGGCAAACAAATTCTAAAACTTTGAAGGCAATCGGGAGACATAGTTTTTCAAATTGTGCAGTTCAGAAATAATACTCCTTATTTAAATGGCCTGTACCTCAGGAGGAGACTCTGGACTTTCAAAAGAAACTTGCTTAACTGGTATTTGATTTACCAAAATCCTTGTCCAGTACAGAGGTTTCATAGGCATCTCTGGATTCAATGGTTCCTTTCTCATCACTTTGAAAATAAAGAAATAAATACTCATTAGATATTTCTTTTTTAAATATATGTTTTTCAAAATGTGTTTCGGTTCCTTCTTCTGTTTTATTAATCAAGGGGAATAAAATTCAGATATTGGAGTTCTCACCTGTTCTAGTAAGAGCATTCCATCCTCCAACAGGAGGCGCTGGAAAAGGTGCTGGACCACTAAACGGAAGAGGAGGTGGTGGGCCTCCTATTCCTGGCATTGGAGGGGGTGGAGGTAGTGGTCCCCCCATTCCTGACATCGGAGGAGCTGGTGGTCCCCCAATTCCTGGCATCGGAGGAGGTGGTGGACCCCCAAATCCTGGCATCGGAGGAGGTGGTGGTCCCCCAAATCCTGGCATCGGAGGAGGTGGTGGACCCCCAAATCCTGGCATCGGAGGAGGTGGTGGACCCCCAATTCCTGGCATCGGAGGGGGAGGCGGTGGTCCACCAATTCCTGACATGGGAGGAGGAGGAGGTGGTCCTCCAACTCCTGGCATCGGAGGAGGAGGAGGTGGTCCTTCAATTCCTGGCATCAGAGGAGGTGGTGGTCCTTCAATTCCTGGCATCGGAGGAGGTGGTGGTGGTGGTCCCCCAACTCCTGGCATCGGAGGGGGAGAAGGATGTGAGGGTCCCCCAATTCCTGGAATCGGAGGGGGAGGTGGTGGTGTTGGTCCCCCAAATTCTGGAATCGGAGGGGGAGGAGGAGGGGGTGGTGCCACAATTCCTGGCATTGAAGATGCGGGACCAGCATTTTCTGGAACAGGAGGTGGTACCGCATCTGTGAAAGGAAAAAGTGGGGTCGGCAGGGGCAGAGGAACAAGCACTGTAGATTTACACTCAACATTGAGCGAATCCAATTTTTTATCACTCGATTCTAAAGGTTCACTTTCGTCCTTGAAAGATTTCACTACCGCACACTCAACACTCTCGTCAAATTTCAAATTTCTCCTGATATTATTGCACAAAATATTTTCATCTACTTCTTCAGTCCTATTAACTCCGTTGGTTATCGATTTGGAATTTTTTGTATTGTCGTTGATAGTCGAATTTAGGCACTTGTCTTGACTGATCTTCAAGTTCTTCATGGAGCCTGTTAAGGAGTCTATCGAATCCTCCGGATCATTTGTATCCTGAAAAAAAAAATTCGAAATATAGTCTGGAACCTTCATTTTTCAATATCTCGATTTCGTTAGCTAGTCTTATTTGTAAAGGAAAGACAGATTATTATAACTCTACCTGTAGTCTATTTTTCGCCTCATTCTTTGGTTTTTCCACTTCGGAGATGGACGACAAAGTCGAAGGAATTTGAGCGTCGCTTTTGGATTCATCAGTACAAGAAGACTTATCCATTGAAATTGGCGACAAATCCAAAGAACTTGCGGTGAACCTTCCACTTTCTTCGAAACATTTACTAGCTGATAAAGAAGCATCCTTCCCACTATTTTTAAATGGAGAACTGAAGTTTCTCGCATTAATAATTCCAGGATCTCGTTCAGGTGAAGTTTGGGTTGATCTCGCTTCCAATCGTCCATCTGAGGTCTTCACCAGTTTTCGAAGATGTTCTACTTCCGATCGCAAGCTAGCCACTTCCTCTTGTCCTTCTGATGTCTTCACCAATTTTCGGAGGCGTTCTACTTCCGATCGCAAACTATTTATTTCCTCCTCCAAACGGTTCACGTTGTCCGAGGTCGGAAGTTCTCGATTCAGTTTTCCAGGAAGAAGAGACAGAGGTTCCTGAGTAGCCCAGTAGTATGTTTCGTCTGGCTGAAAATTAACAATTTTTATTAATCAATTACTGTTATAAATGTATATGCAATCATTTTTATAAATAATTGTTTAAATAAAATTAAATTTTACCGCGAAAGTTGAGTCCTTCACACCATCCTTGGTTACTAGAGGCTTCAATATCCCAGCAGAGACGAGATGAACGCAAAAAGCAGTGCCAATCTTCTTGAGGTCAGCTTCCGACATTTGCGACCTAAGTTGCTTTGATATCCCGGATGTCAGCCAATTAACTATGTATTGTCCTGAAACAGTAAAACGAACCACCACTTGAAAGGCCGTTTCTTAACTGGCTTCGATTTGCAGAGCATCATGATAAGTAGACGTTTTCCTACGATGTGACACTCGCTTCTCAAGACGGTTATTATTATGCGCGTAGGTGTCTATCTATTCACTTATACCTATACCCAAGACAATTAAAGGTAGGAGGACAAACGTGATTCCGGATTACGAAATATTGCGAATAACTCACTTCGTCCCGGAAAAATAATTTTTGATGTACTCAATTAAAATTTTCTTTCACAACAATTAAAAGGCCATTTCCCAATTTCTAAGATCTAATAATTAATTATTCATTAAAATTAATTCTTTCGGAAGAAACCTTTTTCATCGAAGTTCTTTTCTAGATAATATTTTCTGTTACTGGTATCTTTATATTTGTAAAACGACTGACATGCTGATTTTTCGACACTTGTAGTCTGATCCAGCTTAGGAAAAGTTTTTTGACACGACTGAGGGATTTTTTCTCGATATCGGCAAAAGATGAAAGCGACTTTGTAACTAGTTAGAGGAGAGTGTTTTTAGAGAGATTTTGCGCAGACGATCTCGAATAGAAGACTTTGAAATACCGCACCCAGACCGGCTCCCGCCTTCGAGGATTTGATGTCGTGGCTAGAAAATTTATTATTATTCACATTTGCTATTCGTAAACCACCTGCCTCTCAAATCCCATTTCTCTCGATTACAAATCGTCCTTCGTCGAGTTTTCGGATCAGACTCGCATTAATTTGCACTCTCCGAACTCACAGTCGACGCCACACTCAGATTCATTTGAATTTAGTTCAAGTTCGAATTTTGAATGTAGTTTCGAGGTTTCAAACAGTTTTGGCGATCGATAAATTCATTTTAAACTTGTTAGAAAAAAATAATCTGAAGAAATGACAATATATTGAAGTTAATTAGATTTTTAAATTATACAGACGGTTTTTTGACCAAGACAAATTTAATTAATAATAAGTTATTAAGTGCATCAATTTTTTGTTGCGCGCAGAAATTGGCCGTATTGAAAAAAATTAAGTAATTCATTTTTTATAAAGATATTTTATTTTTTATAAGATATTTTTTAAAAGATATTTTATCCCAGCTCGTACCTGATTTGAAAATAAGTCAACCACTTGTAACATTAAGTACCTCGTAAATTTTTTTCGACGAAGAATATAAAAACGAGTTTATTCCGAGACTTTTTAGAATAACGAGTGTAAATGCGAGTCGAGATGAGGACTAAATTGAACTGGCTCAGTTATTTGCGGAGTTCGCTTTGCGTTGCATGTGATTCATGAAATGTCAAGTATCAAATAGGATCTGCTTTATGTAAACGGTGTAAGTGATGATATACGCAGAAACAGAGTCAAATTTTGTCGGATTACACTAGGTGTATAACTGAATAAATATGCGTAGTCGTTACGGTACACGTCAAAGATAATATTTAATAACTGTTTTATACTCGTTGAACACGTTAGTTTCAATAAATTATGGTGAAAAAGAAAAATCAGATTTATGAGTGCTTTGAACTTGAAATTTCAATTTTATAGATGTCTTTAAGAATCAAACTGAATTGTACAAGAATTTCTCTACATTTGAGGAATTCAACTTTCGAGTCTTTAAATTGAATTTCTGGGTGGAAAAATTACTTTAATAAGAAAATATTTTCAAAAATGGAGAATATTTTTAAAAACAACGCTTATTTATTGTTATTTTAAACCAACCTTCTACACTGTTTTGGTTCCACTGCAAGATATCAGACTGAATGGAAAAGCTCGTGGTTAAACTGGAAACTTTTCTGCAGCCAAAATCCTCCACAACAATAAAAAGTCGAAGTTGACACTTCACAGTAGAAAATTCATAATTCAATTTTTGAAATTTATTTTTCTTCTTTTTCTCATCGCGGGAATTTTTTTCTAGCTTTTTGAAAAAGTCGATATAAAAGAAAAAATTTTCTCTTATTCTCAATCTCTTTTGTCCCTGAAGAAGGGACGAATCGTATAAAGAGCACTGCATTCTCAATAAGCTCATTTTTTAATTTAAAAAATGGGTACTTTGATTTTTTAAAATGATTTTTAAATTCGATAGGCGCACTTTTGTATGGACAATTAGATATGTCATGTATCTCCCTTCATATTCCGGTGTTGTGACTATAATGTAAGTGCTTTTTTAAAAACACGTTTTTTCAATTTTCGTCACATTGATAAAGTGAACTAGGCATTCCTTGTCGATGAAATTGTTGATTTAAAAGATTGCATTTGTTTAACACTTTTGGCAAAAAGAGGCGCTGAGTCATTCACAAGGTTACACATTCTGAAGAGATGGAAGTTGTAAAAAAGTGATTAGTGAGTTAATTAGTCTGCTTATCAAGTTACAGATCTATTCTAATTAGATTCAGAACACGTTTTGTCACAGTTATTTTTAATTGACTAACTTTTCTTGTTTGATATTGCTAATTTTAGTTTCTTATTATTTTTATTATAATTTTTATTATAATTGGTTTGCTTAATTTTAACGGGAACTATTATTACGCCATTTTAATTGTTCCAAAGAGCCATTTTAATTGAATTGTAATAATAATAATAAGTAACGAATTAAAAAATGGTCATTTGTTCACTTCCGAATTATTATAAATTATATTCCTGCACTTCATTGATAAGATTTATAGGATTCCGCTATTTATCAATGATCGATTGATTTTATCATCATTGACAAATGGAAATAGTCCTGACGTCATTTTCAAGTTTTTAAGAAAAATTGAACTCATGTGATTTAAATAGCGAAGCAAGTCATGGAAATGAAAGTAAAAAAAAAATACAAAAAAGGTCTAAAAGGTCTAAAAAAGGTCTAAAATACAAAAAAGACTAATCGTACAATATTACTCATGTGATTTTCTCAAATCGTCAGATTTTTTTCCTGTTTGTATTTGATCTTCTGCTGATGAGATTACGGTATTTTTATTGAATGCCTGATCACCGTGTTTAATTCAAAAAGAAAAAAAAGACCTTCACCCGCACTTTGCCTCTTCCAGGCAGTCTTCCATAATTAATTTTCTGATCAGAATTAATGTTTAATCTTTGGGTCCATTTAAAAATCCACTTATGAAGATGTCTGTATCATATTTTATTGTAGTTTTCTTCAAAGGTAGAATACCAAAATGTTCCTTTGTTTATTTCGAGACACTTTTCCAATAATTCTTTTCATTCCACTCTATTTTATTTTGCACAATACACAAGGACTTTTAAGTAAAAGGTATTTTAAAATTAAAATAGTCTTTTTCGTTCAGAATTTTTTTCTTCATTTTGTTTTAATCCAATGAAAATAAAAACAAATTAATGTTTTCCCGACACGAATCGACAATTGAACTGACAAAGATTTGCTGGGACAAGGATATATCAAAGATCAAAGTATCTTATCAATAGTATCAACATGCAGCATGTGCCTTCATTAAGACTCTGTAAAAAATACTATCGGCTACTTTGAAGTAGCTAAGCACCTTTCGCTTAAATGTACTTCTATTCAACTGTATTAAGTGACGTAGATTAAGATTAACGCAAATCCTTTGGGATTGTGTGTCAATTGCAATCTAGAATTTCTATTTTAAAACTGACATCGGCATTATCTACTATTATTGATTCTATCGATTAAAGAATTGTGAATACAAAAAATAATTATAACTACAGAGAGACTTTACAATACACAGCGTATTTCATTTATTTTTAATCTTTTGAGCCAGCTTTTCTATTTTTTTAATTTTTTAATTTTTATATTAATAACTATCTTTTAAATATAAATGATATTATTTAAATTTCTGAGACTAGGAGAATATTCACATCTTACATTGATAAAGAAATTTTAAAAATTGTTCTCTGGTAAAAGAATATTCTCCAGGACATAAAAATGGTGCAACCCACATGAAATTTACAGGACATCTTCCTTATGTAATTATACATTTAAAAAAAAAGACGAAATATATAAATTTGGATTTTTCGAAAAAATAAAATTTTTATATTATCAAACAAATTTTCCAACTTTCCAGAAAATTTCAAACGAGAACGATGAACTATTTTAGAATCAAGAAATGAAATTTTAATATTTTCATTAGTTTGATTTTAAATGAATTTGGTCTCTTCAAAACCTTTGCTTTATTTGGGCAAACTAATAAAATTGTGAAAATATCAAAATTCTGACTCACCTTCAAATTTTTCAAAATGGTGAATGTCCAATTTCTGCGGGACCAACTTAGATCTGACACTGTTTCTGGATTCAAGGGTGACCCTGTCCAAAGTAAGACTAGCCACTCTTCTGAGTACTGCACTGTCATTTGGAGATGCTTCGTTCGTACTATGTCTTCGATATGGTGTTTCCAGTTCCGGGCATAAGTTCGTTCGAGTACCTGGAAAGATAATTACTAATAAGGATACAAAGAGAAAATGTATCATATTTCAAAATCACAAAGAAGATGCAGAGATAGTCACAATTTGTACCTATTGTACTTAAATTCTTAAAAGGGATAAATCTTAAGTCATCCGTTAAACTAATATGCGACTGAAGATTTCAGGTAAAAAAAACTGGCATTGACTTGTATTAAAATTTCCATTAGTTACCTGTGACTCCTAGATGAAGTTCATGGCCAGGTATTGATAATAGATTATAGATATAGATAATAGATATAGATAATAGAACGATAATTGTAGACGTCTGAGTCACTATTTGCATTTGTACCGGAAGGGCTTCTGTTTTTCCTGATTCTATTATTTTTCATTTATTTTATTCAATTATTTATTCAAAAGTATTTTGCTCCAAAGAAAATATATTTATTAATTGAAGTTTGCATTAGAAGGTCTAAAGTTTAAAAACTTTCTGACTAAGAACCATTTCTTATCGCAAAATGAATTTTCTGAACAGTACCAAAAATTGGCAGAACGACAAATTGAAGCTTTGTTTAAACCTTCAAGTTCTAAAGATTATTTTCGAAACATCTGTATCTTTAAAACCTGCAAATTTAATTTAAACTTTTCAAGTCGAAATGTCTTCCAAAGTTTTAAAACATAGTTCGTAAAAAATGTAATAAAAAAAAAGAATGGATTTTATTCTTTTAGACGTCCCAAGTTAATACGTTCACTTAGTGCAATTGCATTTTTTCAGATTTGCACAAATTTTATTAAAGAATAATACGTTCGCTTTAGTGCAATTGCATTTTTTCAGCTTTGAACCAATTTTATTAAAGAATAATTTTCAGGTACATTCAAGAAAATGTTTAGTTACGATTTATGAACTTCAGATTAGTTTGATCAATTTATGGCTTACGTTACGCTTTTATTTATTTCTTGAGAAAAACATTTGAATTGATTATTTTAGCTAGATACTTTTTGAATAAAACTATTCTTTAGTCTGAATGGCATCTAACAATCTCTAGAATTTTTCTCATAAAAAAAATCCCGTTCTCGTATTTACTAGCACGTTAGACCCTCTACAAAAAATTGCTCTTCCGGTGATTATGCGATTAGGAAAGACATGTGATTCTAACTTAATTCTTAGAAGGTCTTACTCGACAAATGCTAATAAGAAAAATCTTTTTAAAATCAATGTGAAGGCCAGATAATAATAGTGGGATAGGAGTGCTTTTGGTGGGGCTCTAAAGTACGATAGCAGTACTGCTATGCGGCTATGGGAATAGACTATCATCTTTACAACTACAGAGGCGTTGCCATTATCGTTATTACCACAACATTTGTTGAAGTACTGTTATATTGGCAAACAACGACCTAGAATGAACATAAGTCATGGGTCACGATAGTTGAGACTCGAACAAATAGGAGAATTCGAGATGACATTAGATCTCATTAGTTTCCAATGGCTGAAGAACATGCCAATTGATTACTGACTCTAATTTACCTTCTATTCTAGGTGTCAAATGAGATCTAGAAAATGGTCCACCCAGAGAAACTAATCAAGCTTTTTCTCATGCTTAATTTGTTATCTGATTAAGGGGAGAAAAGACACTTTTATTTTCGTCAGGAAAGTAGGTCAGGTCTGGAATATTTTTCATTCAAGGTCTTACTCGACAAATGCTAATAAGAAAAATCTTAGATTGTGATTAAGGAAGAGACAACAATTTTTAAATTAGATTTAGGTTCCAATTATAGAGGGGATACCAATTAATATTTCTTAAAATGAAATTGAAAAAGGATTTGAAATTTCGTGTTGCGATTTTTTCCTTCTTGGACAATATTAAGTAAAATTAGTTGGTGATCGTGAATTAAGTAAAATCTTTTATAATAATTTTAGGTGATTTGTTTAATTGAATGTATTTCATACTTGGAAGATTCCATAATATTTGAATCAGATATAGTGAAAAACTATACAACTTTAATGTTGTCAATCGGAAAATTTTAAAACTTTAGTCGTTTAAGTATGTTTAGTTTAAAGTTTAAAGCTTAAGCCTTTACTTTTCTATATTTTCAACTTGAAAACTTGAAACTTCCGCAGATTTTGAAAACTATTGGTTACATTTTCAAATTCAACCTTAAGATTTCAAAATTGAAGGTTTTAAGTATTTCTATTTTTGAAGCGAATCAGTCGTTCTCATTTGAAATGTTTTGAAACTTTAATGATTAATTTTTAAATGTTTTCACAGATGAATGAGTTTGAACTTGAAAGCTTTTGACTTCAACTTCGTATCGATTTAAATTATACTTGACAAGCCTTTTTTAAGTCTTGATTTTAAAAATGTCAAACTTCAATGCTTCCATCTTTAAAACTTCAAAACTTCATTAGTTTACCACAGCAAATCATAATTCTTTTTCTTAAGGAGAAATTGGACAGACAGTCAGAAGAAAGTTAGTCGAAGTGCATATTTCCTCACGTTTTTCATTTTAACAGTTTTTTTTTTTACCTTTTTAGCCGAAATACAGAAAATTTGATTTCGGATTAAATAAGCCATCAAAAGTTCCAGTCGGATAAATATTACACAGCTTTTTAATTCGAAATCTGCAGATAGATTTTGGTAAAAAAACAGCTAAAATTTGTCTGAAGATTCTGAATGAAAAAATCTGTCATTTTTATCCAACTGAAACTTTTGATGGCTTATTTGATCAGAAATAAAATTTTCCACATTTCGACTTTAAAAAATTGATAAAAAGCTGTTTCAAATTAAAAACCTGAAGAAAAAGACGCTTTGACTAACTTTTTTTCCGAGTGTCTGACCAATTCCTCCTTAAGGGGGTGTGATACGTTATGATGTCACGAATTACCGATGAGATATAAAAAAAAAGTCGGCAATTCTATTTTAAAACAAAGATATCAAGTTGTAACTTAAAATAATGATAGGAAATATAAATGGGCACATCTGTTGTGTCAGTTTTTCAAAATTTTGAAAAAATTAAATAAAATAATAAAATAATAATAATAATTAAATAATTTTTTTTCAAAATTTCGAAAAAAAATTTTAAATAATTTTTTTCAAATATCAAAAATTATCAAATATCAAATATCAATTATCAAATAACAAATATCAAAAATTTTTTTCAAATATTCAAAAATTTTGAAAAAAGATTTTTTAAATAATTTTTTTTCAAAATTTTGAAAAAGTAACACATAAAAGATGTACTATCATATTTTCTATCATTCTTTTAGGTTTCAACTTCATATCTTTGTTTGTTTAGAAATAGGACTGCCGAATATTTTTTATACCCCATCGGTAATTCGTGACATCATAACGTATCACACGCCTTTAAGGACAATATCCAATGTTAGACAATAATGTCAATTGGCTGATTCGTTAAAAGTATCAAACTTTGGAATTATTTCAAAGTTTGATAATTTTAACGAATCAGCAAATTGACATTTTCAATTTCAAACTTCACTGGCTCAATTCTGAATGTATTAAAAGTCGAATTCTTTCATCACGAAATGTTTAAAAATGAAACTCTGTCTATAATTTTCCGACAAGTGAAGAAAGTCTAAAAATAATTAGTCAAACTTGGTTGCAAATAAAAGTGACTGTGAAGGAAAAGCCCTAATCTTTAATACATACATAATTCAAAACTGAAACCAGACATAAAATCCAATCCCCTAAATCCTGAAACACACCCACAGTTAGCTGAGTAGTCGACTTGTAAATGATTCAAAGAATGAGTGAAAAGAAAAATTAGAGGGAGTGATCGTCGTTATTCTAATCACGCAAGGAAGTGAATCTGATGACTTATAGCTAAGCATAATGTTCATTATATTCCGTCGTTACGTAAGCCCTTAAATCAGCAGATTGCTGGCTGCAAGTACCATTTCGTAACGTGCAATTTACTGCAGTTAATTAAAACTCTAGAAATAACTGCTTTACTGAACTTTTGCTGCGCTTGTTCACTCATGAGCACATGAATAAGTACCTTTTCTGTCTACATTGAACGTACGTACATGCACATAAATATATGTGCATGGTAATGTAGGTTCATTAAACTAGCACGCGAGATAATTTCGGTTGGCTGCATCATATTAACACAAAGTGTATGTTTACATACATTCAAGTTGAATTATTACCTGTCTACTCAAATTATGGGGGGGAATCAATGTCGTCGCACCTTAAAAATGTAGCATTGTGTGTCGGCATTCATGCGATGAGTGGTTATTGTTATATCGTGTATTCTGCTTTCAACTGTCTTTTTTTGTCGTTTCACTTAACGCGATTAGGCCACTGAGATAAATTGTACTTAAAAATACATCAGTGAAAAATTTTATTATTATCATGCTAATCTTATTAGACTTTTGAACTGCAATGACGTTTTTTGATGAAGCTAGATTTTTTATTTAAAAAAAAATCAGTCATATACACTGCTCTCTCGTTTTATTTAACTCCGGTAGATGCGTTCCAGGAATTTTTGCTGTAGGTGCGGGGTCCAAGGGGACGAGAGAGCTGAGCTGGGAACTCAGCGGAGTTTCGCAAGTACTGTAGCCACAAAGCGGGAAGTACCATCAGTAATAATTAAATAAAACTTAAAATTAAAGTAAACGTTAAATTAAACTTATATTTAAGAAATATTTTTCACTCGTGAAAAAAATTAAACAGAAATAGTTCATACGGCTTGCTTTCATTTGAGACCCCCGGTTTTCATGAAGGCCATTCAGACCATACCCGAAACCCGCCCTAAAGCGGGAGAGCAGTGTAATACAATCCAGAAATTTAATTTTAACCCGCTGACTGCATCTGTCCGCTCGAGTGGACAAATGAAAATTTCTATTTTTTAAAATATCTCTTCCAATTTCATTTCTAAAATTCTGGAAAAATTTCGCAAGTGCTAGGATACTCTAAGAAATATTTCTACATCAAACTTTTTTTGTTAAATTTGTTTATTTCGTTGCAAAAATTGAAAAAGTGAATTTTTCAAAAATTTCAAAAATGCTGCTTTTGTTATTTTCATACTGAAAAACGTCTGGCAGTTGAAAAAAAATCATTTAGCACAGTTAATCAGAAAGATGCAGTGTGCGGATTAAATTTAGAATATGTACCCTGTATTGTTTTGCAATTAAAAAATTTAAAGTTTCAAAGTTTGAAAGGCTTTCCTGTTGGAATTTTTCAATTGGAAATTTCTTGGAATAAATTTGTTGGTGTTTGCATGGGCTTTAGGGTCCAAGAATTTTAAAAAACTGTGTTTTTTTAAACAAACGCTTTGACTCGTATGGGAGTCCTTTAAATAAATCCTTCAGTGATTTATTTCTAAAAACGGAAATTACATTTGATACAGACGCTGTTTGTTTAATTAATCAATTATGAAGTGTAACAAAAATATAAAAATTTTAAGCCATTTTTTAAACATTATTCATGGAATAAATTGAAGGAATTGCCAACATTTCTTGGAATACTTTGAAAAAAAAAAAGTTGAAGGCTTTGAAATATGGTCGCTTTCAAGTTAGATGTGTCGAAGATTGGAAGATTTTTCTAACAATAAACCTAAAAATTAAGGCGAGGAAGTTTTGAAGAATGACGTCACCGAAAGTATCGAAGTTGAGTTGAAAACTGAAATAGAATCAATTTTTGAAGAGAAAATTTTAAAGCTGAAAGCTTGCTATTTGAAGATTACAATGAATTAAAAATGTTGAGAATGGTTCATTTTAGAATGAGAAAAATCGAGGTTGAAAGATTTGAAGTTTGAACTTTTGAGCTTTGTTTTTTAAAAAATTTAATTACCAGCGTTAGAAATTAAATTAACTGAAGTTTGGAAACTTCTGATTTGGGAAACATTGAAGACGAATTGTTTTGAAATTTTGTGAATTTGTAAATTTACATTGAAAAAAATTTAAATTGATTTGTAAATTTTCAAGATGAAAATATAAAATTATAAGGTGCATTCTTTCTTCAGTTTTGATCCTTGGTTAGTTTAATAAGAATTTTTTGGTGTAAAGAAGGTCCCAAAGAAAGCAACAAATTAAAAATATGTAATTGGAAACGTTTCGGACCTTATATGGTCCCTTTTCAAGCCATCTAAAAGTAATAATTTATTAAAAACAACAACTTTCTTTTAACATAACCCCTAAATAATTTTATATCAGCAAACTCTTACTTTAATATTTTTTGTTTTTCTTTATAAATCACACAGTTATTTTAATGTTAACTTTCGCTAAAATCGATATACAAGCTGAACTGGACTATTTCATTATGTATTTAATTAAGTACATGATGAATATCTTTATTCATGGGTTGATGTATTTTCCCGGTACCTTGATGGATTTCTTTTTAATAATTAAAGGAAGATAATAATTCCTATGCAGCTCTTTTTCATCGTCTCTCAACATGTGTTTCCCAGGTAAAACATTTTATTTATGACTTTTTATTGATAAAAAACTTATGCACTATTTATTATATACACTAGAAATTCAAGATTTCTTTAAGATATATGTATTTTTTCGAACTTGTTTTTTACTCAAATTTTGTTATTCCATATCTCGATAAATTTTTGTTATTTATATATGGTTTCATTTAATCATTTTTTTGTATTTATGTTTTTAAACTAAAGTTGTTTTTTAAAATAAATTATTACTTTTAGATGGCTTGAAAAGGGACCATATAAGGTCCGAAACGTTGCCAATTACATATTTTTAATTTGCTGTTTTCTTTAGGACCTTCTTTACACCGAAAAATTCTTACTACAATAAAATTATAAGGTATAAAATCTTTGAAAGAAGAGATGAAGTTACGAATTGCAAAGTTTGGAGCAACCTTTCAATTCTGAAAATTCGAACAACTTCAAATAAAATGTTTCCTAGTTCCAAAACTGTTACATTAAAAGCAAAAAACGAAGTACTTTCTTACAGGAAACTAGGATTTGAAAATACGAAAGTTTTACAAATGTAGAATTCCAAAAATAAAATCAATATTGTTGATCTAAACAAACCTCAGAGTTAGTAAACATAATTGAAATTTCAAACCAACAATAAAATCAGAAAAACGAAATAAAAGCAAAGTAAGAAAGAAACAATAAATTTAGATAGAGATTTGAACTCACTGATTTTGGTAGAAGCCGGTGAAACTTCGATTTTCTTGTGCCTGGAGAGGGAAAAGGGAGACTTGCATTCCTGACTGGTCTGCTTATTGTCCTTGACGTCCTTAACGGGATAGAGCAGTGCTTTTTCGACTCTGGTGACTTCTTTTTCGGCGACCATAGTGACGTCTTCAGGGTCGGTGAAGATACTGTCGCTGGAGGATTGTTGACTAGGTGGTGTTGGGATTTCCGGGGTGGTTACACTCTTGTTTGCACGACGCCAAGAATCGGTCACGAGAAGAGGAGGACCTATGGTCGGTACCGGCAAAATCCCGAGTGGAGGTTCATTCGTGGGGGCCGTCGGCTTCGGAGAGTGGTCCCTCTTGCCCTCCAGGTCCCGAGTTGCAGGTGGGGAGCCAGGATCGGATGTTCGCTGGGCCTGGACGTCCAGCTTCACTGGCCTCGCAACTTCTTTTGGTTTTTCCACTCGCAAAACATCCTGCTTCTTCGGTACGTCCGGTGGAGCCTAAGAAAATTAATAAACTCATTACATTTCCATTCTGAGTACCGTAGAATCACCTAACTTCGGACACTTCAGTTTTAATTTTTTTTTAAAGTTAAAAATTTTTAAACTCTGGTTCAATTTTTGGAGATTAAAAATTTGAGATCATATATCTTGAAAGATTTGCAGTTCAACTTTTAAAATGAACCAGGTTTAATGCTTTTCTTTTCAAATTTTTAAGTTTTATAGGGCAAGATTACGATATCCGTAACGACAAAGTTTTAATGCGGATTCCTATAGGATTTTTTACGAAAACACGAATCTGAAAGTTTTAAATCGATATCTCGAATAGTATTTGAGATTTCGATTTTTTAAACTAAACGGGACAATACAAAGGGGGGGGGGGCCTTCATCTCGTCGTAATTTCCTGTCTTGCTTTAATTTATCACAACTATTTCCGTTATAAAGTGGTATTCAAATTATCCTTAAGATTCCTTATAAATTAAAGTAAATAAAAAAGAAAAGTTAATAATTTTAATATAAAAAATCTATATCTCGAAAACTATTCGAGATATCGATTTAAAAGTTTCAGATCCGTGTTTCTCGCAAAAAATCCCATCAAAATACATATTCAGAAGTTATGTAAATTAAAAACAAAAGTCAATAACTTTAATATAAAAAATTGATATCTCGAAAACTATTCGAGTTAAAAATTAAATTTAAAAATTTTAAAATTTAAAATTTAAAAATTTCAGATCCGTGTTTCTCGCAAAAAATTCTATAGGAATCCACATTAAAACTTTGTCGCCACGGATATCGTAATTTCCTTCTTAATATGATGGATTTTAAAGATTTCAAAGCTGATATGTCGTATTGAGATTTGCTTCCTTCTTAGACTGCTTACGTAAAATAAGATTTTATAATTATTTCGAATCGACAAAGGACGTTTTGTTGTTTTGAAAGCTTCAAGTTTCAACAACTTTGAAATGATTCATCTTCAAGATTTTCAACTTCAAAGATTTCAAGCTTCCTTAGTTCAATTTCAAAGTTCCTGAGATTCCACATGTAAACAAATTCCAATATAAAAATAATTCAACTCCATAATGCTTTCAATTTAGAGAAAAAACTATTGGAGAATTATAATATAGAATAAAAGTTTTACAAATTTGGAATTCGATTTATCACTTCTAAATTAAAGAACCATTAAAGAATGTATCTCCCGAGTTTGATTAAATTTATCATTGGAATTTAATTTGTATTTACTAGAACTGTAGCGATGATTTTATTATTGTGATCATTCCGATCTGCTTTCTTTATGAGGTGCACATCATAAAATTATAAAGTTTTTTAAATAATAATAATAATAATAATAATAATAGGTACCTCTTGTCAAGATCGACACGAGCGAATTTTGCTTTTATGAGCTAATCAGCCTTATCTGAGACGATACAATGGTACAAAAGAAGGCCTTTGCGGCAACCCGCACACTACGTATTCTCGACTTGAGTTGATCGCTGCAGTAAATTAAGCGATAACCCCTGTGGATGCACGAGAAGAGTCTGATATCGATAACTATTATGGAGTATTGCTCTAAAAAGCAAATTTGTCTTATAATCATATGCTACGTTTAATTTAAACCATTCTACATTGAACTTATACTTTCTCAACTAGAAATTATTTGATATCGTGACACAATTGTTATACCATTTTTCAATTGGATATCATTTTTGTGATGCTCTATATTATATTAGAAACATTTTTTAAACTAATTTTTTTTCTTTTTCCCTTATGACTATTTTAATACAAACTAAATTTGCTCCTACTATATTGACAAATATTTTTATAAATCAACTACAATAAGAAATTGCATAGAATATTTTTAAAAATGATACAAAGAGAGTATTTGTTAAATAGAATTTTTAAAAATAATTTTTTATTATTTTTAAAATAAATTTTGGTTATTTTTTTGCAGGAGAATTTTTCCAAATGCTACATATGACTCAGTCATTATTATTTGGGAAATATAACCGTAGTTCCTTTTGATAAATATTATCAACTTGTATAATTGAATTTACAATGCAAGCATGGTGTAATTCTGTAATAACACCGGGTACCACAGTCGGGACAATAAAGTTAATAACAGCAATAAGAAGACGGTTACCGCGAATGATAAGTGCTCGAAAGAAGAATTTTGTCGGAATGCGTCGATGCGATAACACTAATGGTGTAACTTCATAAAGATAATAGAGACCGCTTTCACATTAAATAGATTGCGCAATTAATGTTGCGTTGGAGGTCAGTTATTTGATTTTTTCCTATATACAAAAATGAACTAACGGTTTTTTTGGCAAGTGACTCTTGCAACAGAAACATTTTATTTCGGTATCACAATGACCTATGAAAAACTCTTGATAACTTTTTTAAATGAAATTATCTTAGTATTTTTGAAAGCCTATCAAAAGTGTCGTTAATACTTGAAGCTGAAATAAAAATTTCGAGATAGAGTTACAGACTAATAAAATATATTATGAAGTATTTTATTTTAAAATAAATTAAAGTTAATTTCTATTTTCATGTCAACTTTCTGAAAGTGGAAATTTCTCTTAGAATCCATTTTCATATCAATCTTCTAAATTCAATTTTCACCTCCTATTGTGGTTTTTTAACCAGCTTTTAAAGAATCCATCTCCCTTTAATTATTGAATTTAAAATTATTGAAAACACCCAGAAACAGGAATATATCAATAATTGTTACCCCTAATTTTTTTTTCAAAAACAAAAATATTTTGAATTTAAAAGCACTGACCTTGGGTGAAAACTTTGGAGGTTTTGGGGCTGGTCTCTTAGCCGGTGTGTGGACCTTTTCAAAGGAGATTTTGACATTTGGTGACACAGAATCCACACGTTCGATACTCTTATTAATCTTCTCAGTGGGAGTCCCTGAATCTTCAAGGATGTTACCAGAGTCCTTGGACTTTCTGTGTTTTTTCTTGCCATCACTTTGCAGGTTACCCATAACAGGTTCTGTTGTATTTAGGGAATTTGCAGCATCCCCAGAATAAAACGCCCTCAGTGAAGATATCCACAGACGAGCAAAGTCGCGCAGCCTCTGCCTAGCAGGGGGTGGCGCGTCTGCGCTTTGCTCCAACCCCTTGTTCATCTTGGTTCAATATCCCTCAAACCTTTTCACCCGCTGCTTCTGTTATCGTTCCAGCTTTCAAATTTCATAAATCCAAGTTTTAAAAATCATATTTAGTCCTGAAACAAATTTTCAAATCAATTTCAAGTTTATATAATTAAATGAGAAGAATCTGTAAATTTGGAAAATTGGATCTTCTATCGGAGAGTGTTTTTGACCTTCAGGAAATTCATTTTACACCGCTATGAGTGATAGTGAATGTGAAGTGGTTGAGGTGGTTAGGAAGAAATGTAAGAAGTGAACATAGAGGTTTATAGTGAAATTCGAAAAAGTTTAATGGGAAATGTAGTTTATAATCCAGATTTGGAGTTAGTAAAAGTAGAAGAATTAAATTTAATTCTTAAATCTACTTCGATTTGAAAACGTTCTAATTTGATAGGATTCACTTTCGTAAACAGAGCATTTCAAAGCATCACCATCAATTGTAAAAGTTTCAAAATTTAAAAGTATTCAATTTTAAACAACTAAATTTTTATAATGTAAGTTTAAAAGGAGAAACAAGTGAATTTTTGCCTCATTGAAATCCTATTCACATAGTATTTTTTTCTAGTACATTTTGATAGGCAAACATTTTTTTTTTTATTTCTGATATGACAATGTGTTTTCTTATCCAAATAATTATAAAAAAATAATAACTCTAGATTTTGACGGGAAAAAATCTACCAATGCATTTCCTTAAAAGTATTATGTTAATTTTTTAAACATTCAGATTTTTGTGGATGATAGTGAAAAATCTTTCAAATTAGAATTCTGCAAAGAAGTTTTAACCTTGGTACTTCAAAAAAAAAAAGAAATTTAATCAAATATTTTTAAAAAAATTTAATTCTAAACCAGTAAAATGTAATAATTAACCAATAAATGGCTTCGAATGGTTAATTAATGAACCTACAAAAGGTCGAAACTAGAAAAAAACTAACCAGTAAAATGTGAGTTCGATGGAAAACGTATTCAATAATATTTTAAATGTTAAATTTTAAATAATGAGAAAACCAATTATAAAGTTCACTAAGGATAAAATGAAAATCTAATTATAAATTTCGTTTATTTTACCTTCCATGTAAATCGGGCGTCCCTAACTCGTGAAACAGAACAAGGTCATCTACATAAATATTCATTACCTCCATCAGTTAAACTCACGAAAACACATTTTTAACTCAGACACGAATTGTTATTTTTACTAAATAAATAAATAAATTATTAGACATATAACAAATAAATTGTTAACGATTTCGACCTTCTTGTCTCACTGTCTTCGGGATCACTATATCAAAACAATCACCATAAACCAACACGTATTTACGATAACCTAATACGCATGCGTTTTCTCCAGACTTATGACGAATCGCAAGTAGCAGAAAAATTGATGTAATTAGCAATCAGTTCCTTTCTCAGAGTAATTATTACTCTGAGAAAGGAACTGATTGCTGATATTTAATGGAGATAAATAATTAGAATTCTTTTGCAGGCTTAAAATTTAATACGCAATATGGGTCCAACTTAAATTTATAAATTTAATACGCAGGGGGTTCAACTTAAATTTATAAATTTAATACGCAGGGGGTTCAACTTAAATTTATAAATTTAATACGCATTGGGTTTAACTTAAATTTATAAATTTAATTAAACTATGTATATTCTTATAGACTTTTATAAAATTAGCAGTCACGAATTCAAATCCCTGGACCGGCTTCATTTCTTAATGAACATGAACTGGCGAGTTATTCGTTTTCTTAGGGTCACTCATGGTCACAATCAGGTATACGGAGTTGAATAAAATTGCAAAGAGTTTGTAAATTATTTTTCAAAATAAAAAATAATATTTTCATTAACATTTTTCACTTGACATAAATAATTACTTAGGAAAAAGAGAATTTTCTCGATTGAAGTAAAATATAATTAGATGATCACTGTGATATTATTAAGATACAATCTATACGCATGGATACAATCTATAGGTATTTATTCAGTTCGTAAACGTAGGTTAGAAAGTTAGAATCTTGATTGGTTCCAAGCCTGGGAACTACTGTTAACAAAAGAATGAAATGTACGTATTTATTTATCAAGCAGGACAGTCGGATGTTAACTCTCTTCCGGTCGAGAGTCATTTTCCGGAGAATTCAGTGAAGCATGATCTGTGTCGAACCACGTGGTTTTGAATAGAACCTTTCGTTATTCTAGTAAAATCTAGTATAGGTGATTTTATAGTGAAGAATTCTCATTTTTAAAATTGTGTTGTAAATTGAATTTTCTTTAGTTAAATACATTACAATATAGTTTAATTATAATCTAATTATAAGTTAATTTAATTATTTATGCCAAAAAGAAAAGTTTCTAATCGAACTGCAAGAGAATAATTCATGTAAACCTCCTGAATGATAATTTAAGTCGCTATTACTTAATTCATTAATCATTAAATATTCAGAGAAAAGTATATAATCTTGTGGGAAACCAAGAGTACTATAATAAACGATCTAGCGTCTGATGGTAATCTATGTGAGAATGTTCAAGTTGTCTCATAAGAATGATAGAAACAATGAACACCCACTCGTTCTTTATATGGAGAGTACCATCTTCTTTATGTTGAAGCTACCTGGATTTTTCAATTCCTGGTAAAAAACAGAATACTTATAGTTTGTTTAAAAAGGAATCGAGGTTTATTATTGTTTTCAGAAGCACAATTAAGATTGACTACTAGGAGTCATAAAACATTATTGTGGTAAAGAAATTTTTAGTGAAGAAAACTAGAGTTTGAAGGACTTTTTCTTGATAAATTATAGCAATATGTTTATGGTACCATACCAACAATAGCAACATGGCTTTATTTTGGTATCATTGGTGGTGACAGTTTCAGGAGTAACATTGTACCTATGGTACCAGTGATAATAAACAGACAATGGTACTAAAGTTGTCAATAAGCGAATTATACGAATGGTACCAGTAATACCATTGATACCAGAGGTACCAGTGATAGTGAAAGTGGACGGCACTAATGATACTTGAAAAAGCGAATGGTCTGTTATACCGCAATGGTACCAGTAACATGAATATAAATGATACCAATTATACCAACACTGTTAGAAAATTCTTGAAATTTCAAACACTTTTCAATTACTGTGATTGAAAATTCATTTACTGTGGTTGAAATTTCAATTTCTGTGGTTGAAAATTCAATTGCTTTTAGTTGAAAATTCAGTTACTTTTAGTTGAAAATTCAGTTACTTTTGGTTGAAAATTCAGTTACGGTAATTGTATAAAACTTCAACTAAAGTAATTGAAGTTTTTTCTAACAGTGGTTCTTTCTAACCATCAACATCATTTATGGTACCTTCTTTTCTTTTACTACCAAATTGCAATAGATTTAAAAAATATTTTTCAACTGGCTACCACTGAAACAAGAATATTGTAACAATAATAATATCCTTAAGGGTCACTGAAGCTCAAAATCAATGAATGCGTCAACATCAACCTACATATCATCCCAGAAACTATTCTTACAGGTTCCCATAATTTCTACAATCTTCACATTTTCCACTGAATCCCTTTTTTGATTTATTTTTCAAAATACTTTTTCTGAACCTTGGTTCAGAATTTTTGGCATTACACCCTGATCATGCGGCCCTGCACGTTGGTCGAAGGTACGTTGACCTAGGAGGTTCAATATTTACATCGGCGCACCATCATTCTCTCTTATAGGACCGATCGTAAATCATTTGCGTATGTACCGTTCCTCCTTACCAGTACTTTCGTGCTGATAAATGGACACGTGAGTCTCCAATTCGCTAGAGTTGGTAATCTGTTGTTCTTCTTTCTGATGATCGATCAGCTGAGTCGAGTGAAAGGGTTGCGAACTACATCCATAAGCTATGAACTTACAAGTAGTCTACTCAGTACTCAGTATCCTTAGAGTACCTCTTAGAGAGTCTAGAGAATCACATTGGATGGTTAACATTTGAAGACATACTCTCACTTAGTTTCCAAGTAATGATTACTAATTGTTGCTACTGATCAAGTGTATTTAGGTACCATAGAAAAACAAATTAGCTATCAAAGTCTGCAGTATTTTTATGCAATATATTTATGATATAAGATTTAGTTATGAAGATATAAATTGTACAAAAGGGTTTCACTTTTCTTTAAAGAATGTCTTGATTTTGTCAAACTCTATTCAATAACTCTACATTACTGAAGGCGTCGCGACGTCTGAAGCGTGACTATCATGTGGTGTAGGAATATTGCGCAAACGCGAGGAAATGAGGTTCCTGTATTTATGTATTGGTTTATGGACGTTGTGTATAGTCTGTATGTAATCGCGATCGCAAATAACAGGAGGGTTGTATAGATGTATATTGAGGGATGATGGTTAAGCCGTGGTGTATTATGTTAGTGGCTCACTTGTGTTTCCATTGTTCTCCACTTCCGGGAGGACTCACGACGCTACCAGATCTTGCAGGCGAAGATAAGTTAATTAGGTAGAATGGATTTTTCTCTTTTAGACATTCTCTTGGTTTTTAAAAATATTTTTCTGATGATTTCTATTGTATAAATTTTTTAGGAGAGTGGTATCATTATTGCTGGTATTGGTAGCATTACTGTTTCATACTGAAAAATAATATTTTGTATTGTCTATTATCTTCGTTTTGTTTTGTTCGCTTCTAGTTTAAATTTAAGTAATGTTGGATTGGATATTACATGCGACGTTCAAAGATTCCCAAATTAGGCTATTCTTGGAAATTATTTACCTTTGCATTTTATGCTCGAGCCCTTTATTACTGAGAATTATTTGAACTTTTGATTGAATTCATCGAGGAAATTGATTAAACTAATTGTATAATTAACTGTATAATTGATTAAACTAATTGTATAATTAATTGTATAATTGAAGAATTAATTATACAAGGGAAAGAGATGAGTCAGCCCTTCATAAACCTTGAGAATTTGACCATCGCTTTTCTATTTAGAAAGTTGAAATTTTCTTTTCCCTTGGTCTTAAATCAATAAAAATTTATTATAACGAGAGGGAAAGGGAATCTTGGGAGTTTCTGCTCAATGGAAAACGAGTTAGTATTAATTCGAACGCGAACAGAGAGAAGTCTCTCTAAAAACCTTGTATTAAGTATTAAGGCATTGAAGAATATACCATAAAAAGTAATTACAAAATGCAGTCTAAATCATTTCAAAATTACTATATTTCCCCATTAAAAAAATACAACATACCGAATGAACTTAGTTGCTAACTCGGAGGTATCGTTTCATACTAAACAATTACTATTATTAGTACCAGTGATACCATAGTTTGAACCATTTTTGACTGAAAAGTGCTCGTCTAACTCAGTTTCTTTCTGAATATATTTTGGGGATCCCTCCTGAGTATTTTAAGGCCTAAATGAAAAAAAATATTGGGCCTTTTTTAAGGAATCATAATTTTTTATTTTTTTGTGGGGTTATTAATTATATTTTCGTTAAAATCATTGAAAATTGAACGTTAATTGGTACAAACCATTTAGTTTGGCATCCAAAATAAGCCTCTAATAGTTAAACATCAAATAACATTCAGAAGGCTTTAAAATTTTGTAAAACAGGTGTAAAAAATCAGTTTTTTATAATTTCTTCTTTTCACTGCATTTTACGCGTGAAATCTGAAAATCAATTTAAGTGCACAAAATTCCCTATAAAATTTTTAAAAAATTAATGTTTTGTCTTGAATAATTTAGGAGATATGACTTTCAGAAGTGATTTTTTAATGAAAAATTGGCCTAAAAAATTTAACTTTAGTTTCCGTGAAATATCTCATGTCTTGTACATTTTTCATTAAAAAATCACTTTTGAAAAATTGGCCTAAAAAAATTTAACTTTAGTTTCCGTGAAATATCTCATGTCTTGTACATTTTTCATTAAAAAATCACTTCTGGAAGTCATATCTCCTAAACTGTTCAAGATAAAACATTAAATTTTTTTTAGTTTTATAGGGAATTTTATTCACTTAAATTGTTGTTCAGACTATTTACGTGTGCAATGCATTGAAAAGGAGAAATGATAAAAAACTTATTTTTCACCTGTTTTACAAGATTTTAAAGCCTTCTGAATGTTACTTGATGTTTAACTATTAGAGGCTTATTTTGAATGCCAAACTAAATGGTTTTTACCAATTAACATTCAATTTGTAATGATTTTAACGAAAACCCCAATTAAAAACCCCAATAAAAAATAAAAAATAATGATTTCTAAAAAACTTTCAGGCAAAAATATTCCAAATGATAAAAGTTATGAATTTGTTTGTGAAAAAAATTCTTCACTTTAAGAATTTTTCTTACATCCTAAAATAAATTTTATGTTAAAAAAAATCAGAGTTCATTTTCGAAATATTAAATTTTGTATAAGAATTTTTTTTAAGTCAAAACTTTGCATAGAATCAGTGTTACAAACTTCAAAGTTGGCTGGGGTTTTTTAGTCCTCATGTGAGAAATGTGTAATTTTTCAGAGGTGTGAGTGGTTAGGGTTAATGATACCATTGATACCATTGATGATACCGGTGATTTCTGTGGTAAGAATGACTCCAATGGTAGACTTTTCTTGTTTTTTTTTTTCTATTTTTCTGACCATTTCTATTGTATAAATTTTTCAGAAGATTGGTACCATTATATTATTGCTTGGTAGCATTATTATTATCGGTACCAGTAACAATACCTTTAATGATACCATTGATGACATTGATGATATTAGTGATTTTCGTGGTACCAATGACTCCAATGATAGTCATTCTCTCGTTTTTTTCTATTTTTTCTGATAATTTCTATTGTATAAATTTTTTAGAAAATTGGTACCATTATTTCTTGGTAGAAATGCTATTATTGGTACCAGTGAAAATTTCATTGATGGTACCAATGATACCACTGATGACATTTATGATACCAGTATTTTCCAATGGTACCAAAACAATCATTTATGTTTAAATTATATATCAAACTCAATTTTGTATATAATTTTTACACCAAAACTGGAAATAAACCAATAGTAATAAGTCTATTAGTATCAATCGTTTCTTTTTTATTTGTACCACTAAATAAAATATATCTTTGGTACTTTTGTCACCACTGACTTATTGTTATAATTTTTATTGCTGAAATTATTGATGACGATTATTAATATGACGAAAATAGTAGAGAACAAGATCAAGAAACGTATTTAGAATTTATTTATGGTCTTTTTTAACCTTTTTAACCAACGTGATATTTCACAGTCTCCAGCCCTTAAAATACGTAAATGGACTATAGAGAACGAATTAAATATATATATTTCAACATTTATTGTAAATCAATAATATCGTAATTACATTAAATGAAAAATAATATTATTTTTCTGAAAAGAATCTTTTTCTATTTTCGTTAAATTATTTGAAAATTTGTTTTGCATGGGCTTTAGGGTAACAAATTTTATAACCAGAGGGTCATTAGAAATCAATAAGATGTATTTAAAAATTATTATTATATAAAATTTGCTTTGCATGGGCTTTAGGGTAACGAATTTTATAACCAGAGGGTCATTAGAAATCAATAAGATGTATTTAAAAATTATTATTCTTTTCAAACAAAACGACTAACTTCATTCAAGATATCATAAAATAGTCGTAGGACACGATGAAAATAAATCAAAATAAAAAGGAATTCTTTCTTAAAGGTTATTTTCTTAATATAAATTTGTTTAAATTGCGAATTTTTAAGAACAAATAAGTTTTTACAGACAATATTTTCATGTATAACTTACCTTATAAAAAATGGACTTATCTGGAAAAAACGCAAAACACGATGACGTTACAAAGATGTACGGTTTTCGAAATTTTGTGAAATTTGTTAATTGCTGATTTTATTTACATTTTTGACAGATTTTCGCATAAGTATATTGTAAAATTTACCTCAAAATTCACTTTTTTATAGTTTAAATACGGGAAACTACTATTTTCCTTTAAAAAACCGACGAAATGTGTCTCTGGACACGATGACCAAATCTGAAATTAAAATCTGGGGACACACGAAAAGCTATTCGTTTCTTAAAATTTAAATTAATCAAACAATTATTAAGGCTTTGAATACTTATAAATAAAATCAGAGACAAGAGACACGATAACATTTTCAGATATTTAAAAGATTTTTCGCGTATTTTAGCAACATATGGATTCGGGGATGCTCGCCGGTTATTTTAAGCCAAGAAAGAAAAAAATCGTACTACGCGTTTTTGAGAAAAAAGATTTTTTCATTTTTAACAATGAAAAATCTCATTTTTCTCGAAAACGACGCAAAATATGAATAGCAGTTCATAGTTCAAAATTGTTTCCCTTCCTAAAATCTATAAAATTATACCCTTACCAGATTTTTATCTTGTGTATTTTAACAAATTTTTCCAAAAAAAAAACCCTTACCAGATTTTTATCGTGTGTATTTCAACAAATTTTTCCAAAAAAAAAAGGAAAAGTAGAAAAAAATGACTAAAATAGCATTTAGTTTACCGATCTTTAACATTTTAGTTATAAAAATGTTTGTTTTTTCTTTAGTAGTAATGTGAAGAACATGTTATATGATATCATTATGTTTCCTGAGCTTTAAAGTAAAGAAAAATTGGTTTTTATCTCTAAAATTTAAGAAGCATCGTTTCTAACGATTAAAAATCTCATTTTTCTCGAAAACGAAGCAAAATAGCAATAGCAATTCATAGTTCAAAATTGTTCTCCTTCCTAAAATCTATAAATTTATACCCTCACCAGATGTTTATCTTGTGTATTTTAACAAATTTAAAAAAAAAATAGAAAAAATCGATAAAAGTGACTAAAATAGAATTGACTTTAACGAACTCAACATTTTATTTCTAAAAACGTTTGCTTTTAGGTCGGTAACAATGCGAAAAACATGTTCCATGAGATTATTAAGGTTTCTCAGTTTAAAAGTAAAGAAAAATCGGGTTTTTCTCTAAAATTAAAGAAGCATAATTATTTTATTGATATCAAGTCAAGAAGAGGCTGGTAAGTTAAATTTTCTTCTATTGTATTTATTTCTAAAATGTCTTTTAGTCACTTCAGATTTAGTTAAGAAATCATTTAAATGTTCTAACTGAGACGAACTGATTTTTATTATTGTGAATTCCTATTTCTAATTCTAAAGAAACTAAAATTAGGAAGCATTCTAACGAGGAAAATAAGTCTTTCGTTTAATCGTTAAAAAATTAAAGATATTTATTTTTTAACAAACATAGATCAAATATATCAACAAATTACATCTGGTAAGAGTGTAATATTATAAATTTCAGGAAGAGGAACAAGTTTGAACTATAAACTGTTATTCAAATTTTGCGTCGTTTTCGAGAAGAGTTTCAATCGTTAAAAATGATATTTCTTCAATTTTGGAGATAAAAGTCAATTTTTCTTCACTTTGAAGCTCAGAAACCTTAATAATCTCATTTTGCACATTGCTTCTGAACTAAAAACAAACGCTTTTAAAAATAAAATTTTGAAGTTCGTTAAACTAAATTTTATTTTAGTCGCTTTTTAGATTTTTTATATGCATATATA